>CAUYLG010019059.1:0-32439 GCA_963573385.1 Cacajao melanocephalus | reverse complement strand
AGCTAGAGAGAAAGGTCAGGTTACCCATCAAGGGAAGCCTATCAGACTCACAGCAGACCTCTCAGCAGAAACCCTACAAACTAGAAGAGAGTGGGGGTCAATATTCAATATCCTCAAAGAAAAGAATTTTCAACCCAGAATTTCATATCCTGCTAAACTAAGCTTCATAAGTGAAGGAAAAATAAAATTTTTTGTGAACAAGCACGCACCTGGAGATTTCATCACCACCAGGCCTGCTTTACAAGAGCTTCTGAAAGAAGCACTGTAAACAGAAAGGAACAACCAGTATCAGTCATCCCAAAACTTACCAAAATGTAAAGAGTATCTCCATAATGAAGAATCTATAACAACTAATGGGCAAAATAGCCAACTAGCATTAAATCACAATACTGAACTCACAAATATTAATATTAATCCTAAATTTTAATGGATTAAATGCCCTAATTAAAGACACAGGCAAACTGAACAAAAAGTCAAAACCCATCGGTATGCTGTATCCAGATTTATCTCATAAGCATCGACACAAAGATTCAAAACAAAGGGATGGAGGAAGATTCACCAATCAAGTGGAGAGTGAAAAAAAAAACAGGAATTGTAATTTTTGTCTCCGACAAAATAGACTTTAACAAAGACTAAAAGAAACAAAGAAGGATATTACATAATGGTAAAAGAATCAATGCAACAACAGGAGTTAATGATCATAAATATATACATACCCAATATAGGAGCACCCAGATACATAAGACAAGTTCTAAATGACTTATAGAGTCTTGGACTCCCGCACAATAATGGCAGGAGATCTTGACACCACATTGTTAATATTTGATGGATCAAAGAGATAGAAAATTAATAGGGACATTTATGATTTGAATTTAGACCTGGTATAAGTAAACTTAGTGAATGTCTATAGAATTCTTCACCCCAGATCTCCAGAACATATACTTTTCTCAGTATCATATTATACCTATTCTGAAAGTGACTATATAATTGGAAGTAAATCACTCTTCAGTATTTGCATAGCATTACACAGACTTAAATGAAATATTGGTTGGCTGTTTGTTACTTTCTTCCCTTATTCCTTCCTGTCTCTGTTGTTAAGTACAATTATCAGTATAAAAGAGATTTTTAATACCTATTCCTAGATTGTATCCAGCCTGGGCAATAGAGTAAGAATCCTGTTCTCTCTCCCCCTTTTTCTTTCTTCTTCTTTCTCTCATTAAAAAAAAAAAAAAAAAAAAAAAATCTTGCAATAAAATCACGGAGAATAAGAAGAAAGAAATGAGAAACCTAAGCCCCTTCTGCTGCTCTCAAGGGGCCATTAAGGAATATTTTATTCCCCTAATCTCACTCCCTAAACCTCACCATGCCACATCTCAAACTATAGCTCACCTTCTGTGAGACCTACAGGATCACACAAAATAATAAGTCCATTTTCTGCATCTATCCTACCTTGAACTCCACCTCTATCATAGCACAGACTGCCCCTCAAAGCATTGCTTGCTTGCTTGCTTGCTTGATGTATGTATGTATGTATGTATGTATGTATGTATGTATTTATTTATTTGAGACGGAGTCTTGCTCTGGAGTACAATGGCACGATCTCAGCTCACTGCAACCTCTGCCTCCCAGGTTCAAGCGATTCTCCTGCCTCAGCCTCCTAAGTAACTGGGATTACAGGTGCATGCCACCATGCCCAGCTAACTTTTGTATTTTCAGTAGAGACAGGGTTTTGCCATGTTGGCCAGGCTTGTCTTGATCTGCTGACCTTTGGTGAACCGCACACATTGGCCTCCCAAAGTGCTGGGATTACAGGTGTAAGCCACTGTGCCTGGTGTGTTGCTTGATTTATATATCCATTTCTCTCACTGGCCTGAGGGCTCCTTAACCCATTTACGCAAATATTTTTTGTGAAAAATCAGACCTTGGCGATGACCTTGAGGAATAGGACATAAATAACTCCCACTAGCTTGATGTTCCAATAATGAAGCACTAGGCATAAATGTATTAAGATCAGATCCCTATCTTACTTATCCTTCCTGCCATATACATCTTTGTATCCAGGGCCTTGACCATAGCAGATATTAATACATGTGGGCTAAAGTGAATAATTTTTATGTCTGGTATCATTATTTCCCCCATTCTCCTAGCAGATACTCCTGTGAAATTTTTCAACTTTTAATGAAGGAAAGTAGAGGTTTTTTTCCTCACAACTGGATTAGGTTAGAGAATAATGTATGCAAAAAGGCCAGATGTAGTGAGAGCAAGACAGCAGTGAACTGTGGGGCAAGAAAGAATAGACAAGACATTGAAAATTCACATCTGACAATTGGAATCAGATTTGAATTTTGCAAGCAGGGAAGGAGTAGGCAAACAAAGAGACAACCTAATCTTCATTCACAAGAAAATATGACAAGCAAGGAATCAAGAATACAGGCAACTGTATCGTCACCATCTCCCATTCTATGGTGTTTCTAACTCACAGCATACAAATATATGTTTCTCTCTCTCAAAAAAATAAAATCTGAAGCAGTGATATGATTTCACTATGTATTTGACTTTCTTTTAGATTCCACATGTGAGATAATACAATATTTTTATTTCTGCATTTGGCTTATTTCACTTAGCATAATGCCCTCTAGGTTCATCCATCTTGTGCCAAATGATAGGATCTATTTCTTTTTTAAGGTTAAATAATATTCCATTATATATATATATATATATATATGAGATCAGATCTCTTACATACATACATACATACATATATATATATATATATATATATACTGCAGTTTATTTTTCTGTTTGTCTTTTGTTGGACAGTTAGGTTGTTTCCATATATTCATACCCATCAAGATGGCTACTACCAAATAAAACAAGAGATAAGTGTTGCCGGGGGTGTGGAGAAAAGAAAATCCTTATATACTACTAGCACAACCATTACAGGAAAAGTAGGGAGGTTCCTAAAGAAATTAAAAATAGAACTACCACTACTTCTATTTTATTTCAATTAGCAATCCCCCTTCTATATACATACCCAAAGAAAATGAAATCACCTTGTAAAGATACCAGTTGGAATTTTTAAAAGCTCTCTAGGGGATTCTAATATGTACACATACAGAGATGGAAAATAAAATAGTGATTCTAGGGGAGGGGGAAGGAAATTGAGATGTAGGTCAAAGGACACAAAGTAGCAGCTACGTACAATGAATGAGTTTTGAGATCGCATGTACAGCATCAGGACTATATAGTACTGTATTGTATTCCTGACTTTTGCTAAATGAGTAGATTTTAGCTACTCTTGGCATACACACAAAAATGGATAACTATGTAAGATGATGGATGTTACTATGTTTCACTTCAGTAACTATTTTACTATTTATATGTATTCCATAATAAGTTATTTTCCTTAAATATACACAATAAAATGTAATAAGTAAATATCCTCACTGAAGAACAATTATCTCTTCAGAGGGACCCAAGGATGGATGGACATCTACTCTCCATCCTTATGTGGCCCTTTTCTATCCTCCCCTCCTATTCATTCCTTTACCCACAGCACATTTAGCTCTACCTCCTCCACTACAACGAAACCAATGACTTCTAACAGACACTTTACAATCATCATACTTAATGGCCGCTCTTCTTCAGCATCTTTACATCTTTCTCTTTCGTGGTTTGTCCTTAAAATTTTTATATTCTCTAAGATTTCTTTTTAGCCCTTTTCTCTTCTCTTTCAATACAATTCCTCTAAGCACTTTTATCCATCCCTATGTCTGCAATTACTCTCCATATGGTAAGAACACACAAATCTGTTTCTCCAGCCTTCACAATCTCTTGGGATGTTCCAGGATCCTATATACAACTGTCTTCTAAACATCTCCCACTTGCCAATGATATTCCCTGCAAGCATGTGAAACAGATCCAAAGTTGAACTCATTCTCTTCCCCTTCATACCTTCTTCCCCTTCTCTTTTCCCACTCACTACCCAGAAACCTAGGAAGCATTCTAACATCCTCACTCTCCCATACCTTTTACATTCGAACAGTCACAAAGACCAACAAATTCTCCCTCATCTTATTTTTCCCAAACATTCTCACTTCTTTATTCTCACTACTTCCACCTTTATCTAAGCTTTCAACGTCTCTTAACCATACTAATGAACCGTCCTTAAAGGCCTCCAGTCTTGCTATGTCCACACACCCAACCCCACTCCACCCTCAATCTACCCAGCACACTGCTTTCAGTGATCTTCCATGACACTCACAATTCGGCTTACTACTACCCATGGTATAGGAAGTATATCCTGAACTGGCTAACCAGTTTCATCTCCTTTCACTTCTGACCTTGTCCTTCAGACTCTAATATAACTGACCTACATATAATTGCCAGAACACATTATGTTCTCATAATGCCACACAACTACTCATGCTGTTACCTTTACCTAGAAATGTTTTCTACTGCTTGTCAACATGCCCACCACTCCTACTCAGTTTTCAAGTCTCAGCTAAAACCGTTCCCTGATATTCCAGGCAGAGATCAAGAGCGCTTGCTAGATTTCATTTGCACTTACACCTACCACTGTTATAGTAAATAGCACACTGTACTTGAACTATTGCTCAAGATAGCTGTAGTCCTACTAGACTACAAGATCCTTGGTCAAAGACAACAACTTTTCATCTTTATATACTCATCACTAGTTCAATTCACACAGTCACTAGTTCCATGTACATTACTAGTTCCATGCAGACAGACAGAATAAAAAAGGAGAGGAGAGGTTAATGAATAAGGTATGGGCCCATGAAAGAACAACAAAATCAACTGGACTTTGGGTATAGAAAAAAAAAAAAACCACCAGCTCTTAAGAAAGTACAGACATCTGTAGTACAGACATCTATTAAAATCTATTACTATAGTACAGACATCCATTACTAAGTCTCAACCATTAAAAAAAAATAGAAAAATACAGCTGTTCAGGTAGTATGAAGATGATCAAGGAAAAAAACTTATTATTGGACTAAGTAGACATTAAGAAGGTAAGAGTTTCCAATGGAACAGTTGACAAAGATCAACAGAGAAGCCAGAGAAAAAGATGGTTCTTTCTAGGAACCAAGTAATTCACTGAGCTAAATTGACGGACTGAACAAAAGACTGGCACATTTTCTCTCAGTTCACAACCACTTCTCCTTTGTCATTATTCTGTATGACCCTTTCTGAGTCCCCACTACCAAATCCCAAATGCCATGAGTAATTCCTCTCCATGGAACCACAAGTCCAGGCCAGTGGCTTAGTCTGGATGCAAGTGCAGGGGGTGGGAGGGCGTCTGTGTTCTTGTGTCCAGGACTGTGAGGAAAAATGAAACAACCATTTACTGAAGATTTATTTTATGGCAGATATTGTGCTACGTTATACTCACTCACTGAATTTCACAGTAATCATGAGTAATCATCCCACATACAGAGGAGGAATTTGTGTCCAACGTCAACAGCTAAGCAATGACAGGGCCCGCCTGAAAACCTAAGAATGACAACCTCCAGAGCTTTTTGTATACCCCTCCCTACCTCAAAATGGAGGGAGACATGGTGCAACCATTTCAGGTTAGCACTCAGAAGACATTTACCTCTAAAACACTATTATATGTCGATTAGAGTCTACAGTAACACTAATATACAATAGGCACACAACGAGTTTAAAAAGCTTTCCTTAGTACCTATAAAAAACAAGAATTAGATTTCCAGGGGTTCTGACCTAGAAATCTAAACGCTATTTATTCCCATAAGTACACTGTTAACTTTACAAACAATAGATCTGAAAATGAACTTGTGGGATATAACGGGTTCTTAAGTGAGGCTTTTCTTTAAGAATATTTTCTTGTTTCCACAAAAAATATAAAAACCACCAAGGATAGAATGTTTTCACCTTGTTAACTTATAAGAACAATGACATTAGAAGACACCTGTGGGAAATGTGCTTATCTGACCAGGTGCTCATTTTCAGTGGGCTGTCATTTGAATAAAACATCATACTAAATCCTAGACCATAGCTTATGACAGAAATGCTACAAACTATAGCAGTACAGTTGATATGCCTATAATCTGCTGACAAACGTACTCCTCAGTAAAGTGAAACCAGATGTCTGGTGTGAAATCAGATGTCTGTGAACTTGTCTTTCTCAGCTTCCAGAGCAGTATTAGATACACTAAATACACAGCTTAGCTGTATATTAAATCCACAACTTGGCAAAATCATGACAGTTTGGACATGAAGCATCAGCATTTTTATTGTAATTCTTATAAACCAAAGACATTTCCGAAATAGAAATCCTAATTTTAAGTACTCAGCTAAATACAGTAGTATGTCTTTCTCACTTTAAGAACAATGTCGTGGCTTTTTAAACACATAGAAATTCTTTCCCTTCATTTTTCAAGCTGACACACTTTATCTATGGCTGTGGAATGATCTGATAAGGCCACATCAGGTGTCAGACCTTGTCCCAGAAATTCTAGGATCAGATATACCAGGTGATCCCCTGTGAAAAGCAAATCCCAGGCAGGCTTAACAATATGGGAAAGTTAGGTACTACATGGCTTTCCACAATCAAAAGGAAGATCATAAGAAAGTGATGGGTGACCACATAGAGAAACAGGGAGGGAAATTTAAAGTAAGTACTTATATGCCAGGCACTGTTTTTTCACACATTCTTTTTCATATAGTCTTTGTTCTGTTTTGATGGATAAGAAATTAAGGAACAGAGAAGTTTTAATGGTCCAAAATGACACAGCTAATAAAATAAGCGTCAGAAATCAAGCTCATATCCAAAAAACTATAAGTCATGCTACTTCTACATGAAGTTTTGGGGTGGAGTGAGGAATGGTGGTAAATAGCCAAGAAGAAGGGGGAAAAAAGGAAAAAATTTACGATTTTACCAAATAACAATATACACATAAACATATAATCCACATGCTCCATATACAATATGTAGCTAAGATGTATGTATGTTTAACATATACTTAAGCTGCATATTTAGTGTATGAATATATGGAACAAAAAGTTGAAGAAATAAATATCAAATTGTTAAGTGGTCATCTTAGAGCAGGCTCATAGGAGACTCATTTTTTGCCTTTTATGTCCCTCCCAGATTTAATTCTAAATAACTTTTTTTTGACTTTAATATTACTTTTATAACCATAAAAAGACAAGAGAACTATTCTAGCTTAGATTTTTAAAATAAGGCTAAATGCACAGAAACCCATGCAAATTAATGGTCCACTTTTGATTTATTTTTCTAAGCACATCAACCTTTACACTCTCCATGTTTCCTAATATTAGGTTCTTCTTACGGAACAATTTAAAAAGTTGTCTTTATCTAATTATTATACTGGTACACTGGTAAATGACTATAACATTATTCACTAGAGGACACAAATCACCAAGCTCAGTCATCCTTGTAAATTTATTAATGAAAGTATTAGAAAGGTAGAATACTTCTGTTCTCCCACAACACTGTATAGACCTGCAAACCACTATGATCAGTAGTACAGGGAAAGGCTTGTACATTAACATATAACTATTGAGAAAATCCACAAAACAACTGGTGAAAGGCCTGCCCCAAAACAACCATCTCCAATACAATCTCATCATTCTCACCATCCTACTTTTACCAAAGTGCTGATAAAAGTGCTCAGCACATGGTAACAAAGAGGGAATTCACTACTGAATCAATGAAGGAACCCATTATCAATAAACAATCACTTCCTGGTTTTCCATAAAGTAAATTATGTGGTCACCTATCACTTGAGCACAAACAGGCACGTTCAGGACACAGGCAGCCAATATCAGAATAGGCATCCTATCACAGAGGGCAATTCTACTTTTCCTGTGTAAGAATACATGAATGTAGTTTACTACATTCCTGCTATAGTTAATATGAATTTCAACTAGTTTAAAACGGTTATTTATATGTGGCATATGGCATGCATAAGGGGTTCCCCACCTTGTGAGAGGAGCTGTATTTCATTTCACCATACAGGGGAAAGGGAAGCAGTGTGCTAAAAAAGTTAAAAGAAAAGTCCCAGAGAAGAACCAATGAAATAGACCACACTAAAAATCACAGTAAACCTCAGAGGACTTCAATGTCAGCTTTTCAAAATGGCAGCTTTTCAAAAGTGGCAGCTTTTTCAATGGCAGCTTTTCAAAAGTGAATGGAATGCCTGCGAAGAGGTAACAAGAGTGAAAGCCCAGAGAAAAAGGCCCAGCCTGGTCATCTTTCTCCCCTCAAAATATCATCTGTAAACTCAAGAGAAGATCCGAGAGAACTTTAACACTTGTAATCTTGTTATTAACTTTATGCTTCTGCGTCCTAAACGATTTTTTCAGGAGGCCCCTTTTAAAATGTACCCATCCCTAGGACGGTTACTGTTCATTATCAAACAAGACATGGATTCTTTAGTGCTATGATCTCAGGGATTAGTCAAAGCTGGCTAATAAGATAGGGGCCGGAGACAGATAACTAGAAGACCAAGGTAAAAACAGGTGAAGGGGAAGGGCAGTTTTCCGTCAGGTCAAGAGACTAAAAGGGATTCACATGCCCAACCTGTTAAACTCCCACCCAACTCTAGAGACGGTGTGAGCCTGAAAACAGTCTGGGGCTTGAGGCCTGTGACTTTGAAGGTGGCTCCTCCAGTTTCTGATGAAAAGGTAGAATCTGGGCCCAAGTCCCCCATGAGCAGTTCTGGATCTAGCCCTTCTCTGTCTCGCTGGCTCTCAGGATATAGTCCTAACTCCTTCCACCCCTGACCATTCCTTACTTACCCTTTCTCCCGCTCTTCCTCGGTGAGAAGGGGTAAGTGGTTATTTTGTGCCCTCGCCCAATTTGGCCAAAACCCTAAAAGTAAAAAACGACAGACAGACACGTGCTTTAAAATCCTGTTGTTCAAACCTGAGGCTCTCCCACCACCTGCCCAACACTTCCAGGCACAAGGCAGCCCGCCCCCACAGCGCTCCCCCAAGGCCAGAGCCGGGGGACGGCGGACTAGACCCCTTTGTGAGGACGGAGAAAGGGGGCGCTTGGGGGGCGCAGGCTGGGAGGGGAAGAGCGGGCCGGCTCCGGGCCAAGTGTGCCGTCTCTGGCGCGGGTTTCCCACCCTTAGCCAGCGAGACCAGGACAAGGACGAGAAGAGACGGCCGCAGCACGAGCCTCAGATAAACACGCGCACGCACACATGCTCGCGATCACTCAGGAGTCGCGGCCGCGCAACCCTCAGCCTCCCAGCAACGCCTGCCCCGCCCGGGCCGGGGCCAACTCCTAGGGAAGGGTACCAAGCCCAAGAGACCACCAAGGGTCGGAGGCTGCGCGCCCGCCCACACCTTCCAGCCTCACAGCCCCCACCCGTCGCCAAACGCCGGGCACCAGCCCTCCGCACCCGCTGCGCAGATCATCCCAGGGGAAGTCCCCGCGCAGACCCCGCCCTCTGCCGGCGGCAAGCTCCGCCCCGCTTCCCCGGCGCGCGGTGGCCGCACGAAGCTCCGCCTCCGGCGGAAAACTGGCCCTTGGACCGCCCGCCCAGGTCGGGCTCAAAATGCGGCCTGGATCTCCAAGAGTCAGAAACAACACTCATTCAGCATGCAATTATTGAGCTCTGGCCCTAAGCTCAGCAACGTACTAACAGGTGAGAGGACAATAAAGAACCAAAAATTCTATGAAACTGTGTCTTCAGCTGCTCTCCTTGTTTTACAAGTCAGGAAACCGAGAATCCTCACAGTTGATTAAGTGCAGGGCAATAGTGGCAAAGCACCTCACTAGCGCTCTCTGGGCCACTCCTCATTACATTTTTTTTCTACTCAGGAAAACTATTCTATTTTGCTGCCTCCAGGTAAACCAAAGTGAGTAATACAGGACAGGTGGTTTACTTGAGAGAAACTGGAATTTCATACTGAAGCTTTTGCCCTCAAATGGTACAAACTTTTAACTGGGTTATGACAGCCTACAAAGAAACCTTCTTATCCGTGTTATTAATTATCCTAATTCAATGTGGCTTAAAATGTTGGTGAAAATACCCGAATCATGGTGCTCCAACCAGCTGGATACCAACCAACTCGTAAGTCCTTGCAATTACAGGTGTGATATTTTCATTTTTTTATCACCCCAAGATACCCTTCCTTGACGTGAAGCAGCCGGAAAGATCAACTACCAGATTCTCCGTGATTGAGGAACTGATAAATAGAAAGCGAGGACTGAAACTGGCCAAATTTTCCCGTAGAAGTGGAACTTAAGAAACTTGCATGTATTTTACCTGAGTTCCTTTCTCAGGAGATACACTGTTAGACCTTCCAGATAGTACCAAGGAACTGAAACTTCAGATCACTACATCTGGACGATGAGGGGCATCTGCTGCCTGTTCACCAACTCCTCTTCCTCACCCCTCCATAATTACCTGCTATAGAAAGACCTAACTTTAGTCTCCATGAGACAGGTTTGAGACTGATCTCCCTGCCAATATCACCTGCATTAAAACCTGTCTTCCCTGGCAATACTTTTTGTCTCAGGGATTGGTTTTCTGTGCTAGGAGCAACTCAACCTAGGCTAAACCCCAGGCATTCAGCAACAGTGGCACCTAGAAGTACTGAACATACATAAAATACTTTTTGTCTCCTTTTCTTACTACTCCAGTTATATCTTCACTATTTCCATCTCTATTCTTCTAGATACTGTCAAACTATTCTGTGTACTTTCATATCACTTAATACTAATGTAAATACCAGACATGCTGGCACTCTTAGTTCAAAATTTATTCTAAAGGTTTAAGAATCTACTCAGAGTCTTAAATGTCCTGATAACTAAAACTCCAGGAGTCTCCTAGAGAGAGGAAAACCGCTCTCCTGTGAAGGGGATATCTGCCAGTTTTTCTTACTTGTCACTGAAATAATTACTGTAAGGTAAGCTCTTTTCTGCCAGTGCTTAAGGACTTAATTTCAAGAGCACTTAGGTGACAGGACCACCCTCATCAAATAGCAGTGAAAAACTATTTGGTACCATGACCCCAAATTAAATGGAGCTCCTAGTCAGTTGGATCTGACAGTCTGGGACGACATGTACGTGAATAAAGAACAATGACAGGTGTTTATGGCCTTTATTGTATTGGCAAGTAAATGAAAATGCATAAAGAGTTGCTAAGTCTGGCCTGATTTTGTCACTAACGTTCATCAAGTGTACTTAGTAAGAAGCTAATATCTGGATAAGGCAGAACTATGGTGTATTAGTCAGGGTTCCCTAGAGAGACAGAACTAATAGGGTTGATATATAAATATAAAGGGGAGTTTATTAAGTATTAACCTACACCGTGACAAAACCCCACAATAGGCTGTCTGCAAGCTTGAGGAGCAAGAGAACCAGTCCAAGTCTCAAAACGGAAGAACTTGGAGTCCAATGTCTGAGGGCAGTAAGCCTCCAGCACAGGAGAAAGCTGTAGGCTGGGAGACTAGGCCAGTCTCTAATTTTCATGTTTTTCTGCCTGCTTTATGTTCACTGGCAGCTGAGTAAATGGTGCCCACCCAATTAAGGGTAGGTCTGCCTTTCCCAGCCCACTGACTCAAATGTTAATCTCCTTGGCAGCACCCTCACAGGCACATCCAAGATCAATACTTTCTATCCTTCAATCCAGTCAAGCTGACACTCAGTATTAACCATCACATGTGGAGACAGTAAAAAGATCAGTGATTGCCAGTGGTCAGGGAGGAGCGGGGTGTGAAGCACAGATTTCTAGGGCAGTGAAACTATTCTGTTTGATATGATAATGGTGATTCATGTCATTATACATTTGTCCAAACCCATAACATATACAACCCAAAGAATGAGCCTTAATATAAATCTCAACTTCATAATTATGTCAATGTAAGTTTGTCAGTTGTAACAAATATACTGCTCTGGAACAGGATATTCGTAATCAGGGAGGTTGTGCGGGTGTGGGGTACAGGGATATATAGGAACTCTGTACTTCCTGCCCAATTTTGCTCTGAACCTAAAATTGCTCTTTGGGAGAAAAAAAGTTTATGAGAAAAAGAAGCAGCAGTTAGAGAATCCTATTTTATCCTGATTTATCTATTAAATTCTAAGCTGAATATTTGACTTTATATGTCTAGTTCAAATATATTTGCTTTGTCTCCTTATGCATTAAAGCAGACCTCTATTTGTTGTTAATACCATCAGGGAGAAAATGAGTCATATATTCCTAACCAAGATACCAATTTAAATTATAGTTAGGCATCAAATCTAATATTCAAAGAGGTATTTAAACAAAGTTAACTTAAAATAATTAAGCTTACAAATTCTATTAATATAGATATTAAAATCCACACCTATCTATACATACTTACCATTAGTAAGAAAATAATGCAAGATATCATAGAGTAGCAGTTCTCAAACTTTATCTCAAGTTCTCTTTACATTCTTAAAAATGATTGAGAACTTTAAAGAGCTGTTATGTGAGTTATATATGTGTCCATATTTGCTGTATTAAAATTTAAGACAGAAAAATGTTAGACATGTATTTGTTTAATTTAAATTCATTACATATTACTGTAAAAATTATTTTTATAAATGATGACAACATTTTTCCCAAAAAAATTAAAGAAAAGTGGCTTTTTTTTAACACCTTTTTTTAATCTGGCTTAATGGAGAACACTGGATTCTCATGTTCTGCCTCTGCATTCAGGCTGTTGTGATATGTTGTTAGACCTAAGATATGAAGAAAATTAACTGTCGTACAAATTGACAGTTGAAAAAGGGAGGATCTTACAAAGCTTCTGGAAGGGTTTCAGTAACCCCCAGGGGTTCTCAAACCTCACTTGGAGAATTATTGCCAAATGGCATTTTGCATTTCATTTGTTTGAAGGTCATGTGCTTCCACACAGGCGTCTGGTAACACCTGAAATTATAGCCCTTTACTTATTCCAAGTTAAAATTCAAATTTGACAGCTCATATCAAACCATGACATTTCGAAAACGTTTTTCAAAGCTTTTACTATAGCAACTCTGATGAAATTGATATTTTTATTTGAATTGATATGAAAACATTTGAGATTTCATTTACATACTTCATCTCAAACTTTTTGGAAAATTTTGAATATAAATTGTACCATCTGGAAAAAATGAAACATTGGTATATAGTTATTAATCCAGTTTTAGGTATACTTATAACAAGATATAGCCTCTTTTATAAAAATAATTTAAAAGTGAGCTTAAAACAAGAACAAGTAATTATAGTTTTGTTTATTAACTAAATAAATATTTGATTCTAAACTTACTACCTTGGAATAAAATTTTAAATATATAACCTTTAATTTTTATTACAAATAAAATTAATGTAAATCATCCAGTTTGGGGTTTTTCAATACAATTTCCAACTAAAAGACACTAGGGCTGACCAGTGGAATGTCTAACTTCAGATCTGGGTCAGGATATACACAAGATGAGCGTAGGATAACTTGTGCCACAAAGCCAGGAATCCATTAACAACAAAATGTGTCAAAATGTGTCAAAGGGACAGAGAAACCAACATCAAGTAGCTTCTTTGACCAAAGATGGATAATTTAAGCATCAAAAAAAGTAATGAATGCAGTTGTTTGAAACATACTGAATATATAAAAATTCATGAGTTCTTAATGATGTTCCAAAAGGGGAAGGCAAAAAAAAAAAAAGAAAAAAAAATCCACTGGACAATATTGCAAGTAGCTAGCACTAAGTCCTTATTCTAAAATTGTTCATTAAAAGAAAATAATTCAAATATTCTGATTTATCTTTCTTGATTAAACTATATATCAGAAAACCAAATTCGTGTTGAGAGAAATCTATTTTATACAATAAATATGAAACAACAGAATTGGCAAACCACCATTTAGAAATCTGGCATTTAATAAATGATTCAGGCAACATCATCAATGGATGAAACTAACAGATGAAAGGTTCATGAGGAACTTTACAATGGAGAGCAGACTGTCACTGCCTCAGCATAACAATGTGTCATTACAGTGGGACTCCAGAACTTGTGTGCTTCCTGATCTAATGCCATCTGATGCACTCAGCACAACTGTGAAATGTTATCACCCAAAAAACAAAAATGGAATCTAATCAAGCCTTAAAACTGACTTCTCACTTACAGGCTTACAGAAAACATGAGGAATGACATCACAAAGAAGGAAACAGGTAAATGTAGAATGGAGGACATGCTCTAGGACAATTGATGTAGTCTCCACAACAAGTTAATAACTGGACACACGGGAGAGGAAAGGGGTCGGGAGAAGCCTAGACTAAAAAAATATACCCATGAAATGTAAGATGTGAACCTTTATTTGGATCCTAATTCAAACATCACAACTGTAAAGACTTGTAAGACAATCATGGACATTTAACTATGGACTGGTGTTAGATGATACCAAAGAAATATTGTTATTTCATTAAGTGTAATAATGGCACTGTGATTATGTAAGGAAATGTCCATAATTTTTGGAGAGGCATTCTGAAGTATATTGAAGTTAAATGATACACTCTCTGGAATTTGCTTTATACTTCAACATCAAAAAAAAAAAAAGAAAAAGATAACATGAATGTGAGAACAAAATGGGTAATCATTGAATGTAGATGATGAGGGGAGTTCTTTGTACTTTTTCGTGGTTTTTGTTTATGTTTGAAGTTTTGTATAATGAATATTTAAATATAAGTGACTGCTGTAGCTCAGATTTTCTAGAAAACAATGCCTGAGACAAGGGCACATGTTAAAATTTTCTTGGGGGGTGCAGTACTAGAAAAGCAATAATGAAGGAAAGTGGGGAAGAGAGGCAGGGACAAAGGGAGGAAGATCCACGGTGGTATGTTTCCAAGCTGGTTATAGCATCCCAGTACATGCAGTTGGTTGCTTAGTCACACAGGACATCTCAGGAAGGCTGTGTGAAACCACCGGGTAACAGAACCAACCCTCAAGGAAGGGAAAGGTTAAAGCATTTTTTAAACTGGATTCTTCCTGCCTTCTGTCTCTCATTCATCCATGTTTGTTCCATAAAGCAGGGCAAGCATGTGGGAAAAAAGGTTGGGAGTTGGGGAGTGAAAATGGGTTTCATGAAGTGACTGAGATTTATTTAATCTCACAATTTAGGATTTAAACAAATCAGTGACTTTCAGGTTTAGTGAAGACTCACTTATTATTTTAACCTTTTTGAACTAAAATAATCATTCCGCCCGACTTTTTTTAACCTCAGTAAATAATGTATTCAGGCCAAAGTCATTATTTTTGATTAACAAAAATCACAGTCACATAAATGGCTACAGAAACTAAATACAGGAGAAGGGTTCTACCATAGTGACCTGCACATTTGCATGTGCCCTTGCACAGCTCCACAGAGGCCAAGTCAGCAAGACTGGACTGCAACTGGTTTAAGTTGTGGTAGAATGCTGTTGATCCTCCCACAACGAGAGATCGTGAGACGCTTGTGAGGAGCTGCCCCAGGGCCACTCTCATTCACCTCCCAGTTTCTCATTGCCTCCTGTATTCTGAAGAGCTTTGAGACTTTCTGCCTCATTCTCCCTACAGTACAGCTGCAGGCTATAAAACTGCTCAGCTGAAGCATGACGTTGGTTCCTCAGGAACAGGGTGCCCTATCATCCAGGTTGTGGTCATCTGGCCTCCTTTGTATCAGTGTCACCCTGTGCAAGGGATACCAGAGCTGACACCTTTGGCTACTCTTACTTTTGCTGTCCAAGTAAGTAATAAACTGTCTGAATCTAAAAATGGCAGCTCATTGTTTTCTTACTGGCTGAATCCATCAGCCTTGCCTTACCTTGACAACTTCTAGGCAAGAAGTTTTCACTTTGCTTAATACTAAAAAGGTTCTTTTCTCTCTTCTTTTATAGGGTTATAATAAAGTAGCAAACAGAAAAATGAGTGAGTGCAAAACATAAAAGCTAGTGAATATCTCATCTTTTTCATTTATTTCCTTTATCACTACATATATACATTATCTCTTGGTAATGGAAATATGTAAGCCTTGATAAATGACTATCCTAGTAATGGTTGACCAAATCCTTAGATCCATGAATGAAGGAAGCAGTTACGTAGGAGACCTGGGCCTACCTCGCATTTTGTCCAGGGGTTTCCTGGTACTCCACAGTGGGAAAAAAGGGGGCGACGGAGTTGTTTTGATTGGCTTTTCATTGGTAATCCTGAGATATGTGAAAGAATTCCTGAAATGATCTAGTGAATTAGCCAGATAATAATTACAAACCAGCAATTCATAATAACTAGTAATGAGAGAAACAGTTCAAAAGAAAACCACACATGGTAAAAATGTGTTAACAAAAACAACCCAAGATTCATATCTTGTTAATAACTATAAAAACCAAAACACTGAAAGAGTAGATTTAGCTGGAATAATACAAAATAACAAAGCAATGGCCAAAATAGTGAAACTCTGTCTCTACTAAAAATACAAAAATTAGCTTGGCATGGTGACACACTTCTGTAGTCCTAGCTGCTCGGGAGGCTGAGGCAGGAGAATCACTTGAACTCAGGAGGCAGAGGTTGTGGTGAGCCAAGATAGAGTCACTGCTTTCTAGCCTGGGCACCTCAAAAACAAAGTAAGATGCCACCTCAAAAACAAAGGCTGGGCATGGTGTCAAGCCTGTAATCCCAGCACTTTGGGAAGCTGAGGCAGGTGGATCACAAAGTCAAGAGATTGAGAACATCCTTGCCAACATGATGAAACCCCATCTCTACTAAAAATACAAAAATTAGCTGGGCGTGGTGGCACAAACCTGTAGTCCCAGCTACTTGGGAGGCTGAGGCAGGAGAATTACTTGAACCTGAGAGGTGGATGTTGCAGTGAGCCGAGATCTCACCACTGCACTCCAGCCTGGTGACAGAGCGAGACTCCATATCAAAAAAAAAAAAAGAACACCAAAAACCCAGAAATTTATTTTCTGACATTTCTGGAGGCTGGAAGTCCAAGATCAAGGTGTTGACAGGGTTGGCTTCCTCTGAGGCCTCTCTCCCTGGCTTACAGATGGCCACCCAATCACTGTATCCTCGCATAGACGCCCCTCTGGGTACACAAGACCCTGGTGTCTCTGTATGTCCTAATCTCCTCTTCTTATAAGAGCCCAGTCAGATTGGATTAAGGCCCACCCTAATAGCCTCATTTTAATTTAATTATTTGTTTAAAAGACCTATCTCTAAATACAGTCACATTCTGAGGTAGTGGGGATTGGAGCTTCAAAATATGATGTTAGGATGGGAAACACAATTCAGCCCATAACATGTGGGTTGGAAGTTCACCTACCCCTTGCCCTGTTGACACCTTCCCAGTCAAAGTGAGATACCCACTCACACCACTTTGATACCTCTAAGTTCAGGTGCCACCAGAAAGGTGGAAGCAGACAACTGATTCACACCATTCCGTTACAGCAGTCCATCAACTCTCTGCTGGATTTCCCTAATGCCAGAGGAGGAGAGGGAGGCAAGCAAAGTGCCAACTCTCCCTGCCTCTACCACTTTGTTCTGTCTCATTGATGCCAAGTGGACGTGGAGACTCAGCAACCCACTGGGCCCTGTGTACATGGAGGCATGGGGGTAAGTGTAGTGCAGACCAGACTTGAGTCACACAGCCAGGTTCAGTCTCGTTGATGCCGGATGGGAGTGGAGTCTCAGCTTCCTGTTGGTCCCCACTGACACTAGACTGTGTAACTGTGATAAGCCCTGCATCCCACTGTCTCTTTGAGTCGCACTGTGGATAAGCTCAGCCCATTGCTGAACCCTGCTGACACAAGGGGAGGGATAGAAAACTGGATTCCTGTTCAGCCAGGCAAAGCCACCCTGAGGGGGATCACAGTGCTGCTACCTGCCTCCAGTGAGTAGGGTAAAAAATCAGCTTCCTGCCCTATTCTGCTGAAACTTTTATAGAGGGAGGTTGCAGTTTTTATACTGGTGTTTGCCTGGAGTAGGGCAGGTATCGCCAGAAAGTTCTGGCTAGGGGGAACAAACAGGCTCATCTTGGGGCTTTTTTTTGTAAATGTTTGTTGGTGGCTCCTAGTTGAGAGCTTCTGCAGGACCCTGTCTGGATTATACGAGAGGCAATAAGGACATCCAGGGAACTCAGTGCCATGTCATTCCTTGAGTCTCCAGGTTTCTAAGTAGTTCACCTTCTCTTTTCAGTATTAGAGTCTTCCTACACTTGTTTGTTGAGTTATGGTCAGGGTTTTTTAGTTATAGGAGGAGGGTCTGGGAGGAATGAGGCTACTTCCATTTGCCCAGAGCAAGAAATCCTCCTTATAAACACTTAATAGAAGAAATGCAAAGAAGATATGGATTATTGTAGAATATTCCAACGTAAAATCAGCAGGTGATCTAAAACCTGAATTATCAAAGGATTATCAATTTCTAAAATCAGGGCAAGCTGAGAAAGTAAAATAAAGAAATAAATGAGCTTATATAAAGGTATGTGTGCTGTAATACTCAACTTTAAGTTGCTTCTGGATGCACTCAATTCAACTAACATCAAAAGAAAAGGAAAGAAATTTTTCTACATTTGGAATATTTGTCACAAAACAAAGCCCAAGACTATCAGATAGGACAATTCATGTTTTGTGTATTTAAAATTTTTATTTTAAGAATAACTTTTATATATTTGTAATATCTTTCCATTTTCTAATTGATTTTATTTGGTGTTAGTGATACTTTTCTAGTTTTTTCTGTATCAGGTACAGATCATTTTTACATGTAATTAAAATACATAATCTCATCAAATGCAGTTAATATTGTATTTTTAATTTTATAGAAAACCTCTGAAACTTTTAGTGTATTCTATCATCAAAAACTTTATTATTGTGGTCACTCATCAAAATTTAAAAATGGGCCTGGTGCGGTGGCTCACACCTATAATCCTAGCACTTTGGGAGACCAAGGTGGGTGGATCACCTGAAGTCAGGAGTTCGAGACTAGCCTGGCCAACATGATGAAACCCCGTCTCTACTAAAAATACAAAAATTAGCAGGGCATGGTTGTGCACACCTGTAATCCCAGCTACTCAGGAGGCTGAGGCCAGAGAATTGCTTGAACCTGGGAGGTGAAGGTTGCAGTGAGCTGAGATTGTGCCACTGTACTCCAGCCTGGGCAACAGAGAAGACTTTATCTTAAAAATAAATAAATAAATAAATAAATAAATAAATAACAACATGTAAATATCACCAAAAAATATATAGAATGAATTATGTTTTGAGAATTCCCAGGAATTTACATATTTTTAAATCTGAATCCTGAAGATATTTGTCAGGGATTTACAAACACTGTGAAACATACATACAGTCCCAATTACCTTATTAACAAAGGCTTTTCTTTTTCAATGATCAAGACTTCATTAAAATTGTTTTTATCTCTCTAACTTATATGTCCAGACATACTTGATTATTACAGGCACAGTGATGCAGGGAAATCATGACATATACTTAAACAACCTGAAAATATTCCATCTATAAAAGAGAAAGCTTAGGTGATAATTTAATAGCTATCTTTATAAACTTCAAAAGCTGTCCTGAACAAGAGAGACTGCATTTATTCTGTGTGACCCGAAAGGAAAGAATTAGGATAAATGAGATGAAGTTACAGGAAAGAAAATTTTGACTTCCTTTATATATCCACTTTCCAGCAACTAGAGAATTCTGAAAAGAGAACAGACTCCCTCAAGTAATAGTGATTTCCTGTCAAGGTAAAAGCCTGGACAACCACGTATTGGGGATATGATCAAAAAGACTCAGAATTTGTGATTTTTTTTTTGGTCTATATCATCTCATTTTGTTCTCCAAGTGAGATATATAGAAAATGTATTTTAATGGCCACGTAAGAATGAAAATAGTGAAGTTCAGAAAATATATTAGTTAAGATTCTTTGTAAATTATAAAGCAACTAGAGCTAGACTGAGCAAAAACAAAATACAGTATAAGAATGAATGGTATTTCACAGAAGCTAAGGCTAGTATAATGCAGCTGGCTCCAGGACGGGACTGAGGCCTGTGTCTTTATCTCTATCTCTGTGTCTTTACCCTGTTTTTGTTTGAACAACTGCTTTGTTCTCTATTTCTGCAGATGTATTTTCTGTGCTTCCCAACCACATGATGAGTAGGAGATATTTATTCCACAGATTCCCAATTTACATCTCTATCATTCAAGGGACCAGTCCAGAATGGTTGGGTGCCTAAATTATTCTGGACTTTATGCATATGCAGCCAATTAATCACATTATTCTCCCTTCTGAATGTTAAGCCAATTGAGAAACAGCCACAGTAAAACTGGGTGGGATAATGTGGCTTGAACTTGAGGCCAAAATGTGCGTTTCTGCAACTTTCCTTTGAATTGAACTCAGCCAGTCCAGGCAGATATCCAGATTGCATCTCAGGAGATGGCCTGACCTGGCGATGTCAGATGGGAAAGACATCCAGGAGGTGAGCACATTCCATTTGCACACATGCAAAAGGAGAACAAAGGGTCTGGTCAGACATGTGCAATGACCCTTTACTCAAACTTACTAATTAAGTTAGTCACTCCACCAACTCCCACAGGGTTGAGTTGCTGAAAAAATGGAGAGCAGGGTAGGAACTTTCTCTATAACATTTTCAGGAGACTAAGAATTGGATACGATGGACTGAGGCAGGAGTGTGCAGATGCGAAGAGAAAATAGCCTTCCTGCAATTGCCAATTCTTATTTCTGGAGATAGGGAAGCTAATTGGACCACTTTGAAGCAGTTGTTCATCTAAGTCCAATCAATTATGGCCTTAGCAGAGTCTCTCGATGGATAAACAGCATGGTCAGGGGACAGGCAATTTTTGGTAAAAGACAGCTAGACAGGTACAAGAATAAGTATACTCAGAACACATACACTTCTTCCTTTACATTAGAAAGTTATTCCTGACTCAATATCCAGCTACCTCATGTTCAAATGAAAATACACACACGTACACACACACACTTATTCACACATGCTCTGCAAAGGAGGACTACCCGAGTAATTAGTGGGTAATTCATTACATTCAAAAGTGATGTTGCCTTGAGGGGTCACTGCTCTTCCTGTGTAAAATTTCAGGGTGATGTTCATTTCCTCCCTGAATCCAGTTTTAGTTTGGTTCTCATTTTCTTAAAATTTAGAGATTAAATTACAAACTTAACCACTCTCAGTATATCTAATTTACAATACTTGGAGAAATGCTGATGTAGAGAAATAGCAACAGAAAGAAAGCTCCACATAGTGGTCACTGGTCTGTGATTGATTCTGCTGGACAGTGGCAGTTTGAAAACTTGAAAAAACAAGTGACTTATTTGGGCATAATTTTGACTCACTCCTTTGGCAAGTTTCTTGACCCTATAGTGAACTTTCAGTTGGTGTTATTTCTTCTTTGGATTGTGTCTGAAAATTTCCTAAGAATTGACTCTTTTGGAATGAGTCAACTATGGGCACCTTTCACCAGATTTAGTATTTTTACTGACAGTTTCATTCTTATAAAACCTTCCTGGCTGGCTGTCACATCCATTTAGGACTTCACTTGCTAAAAATCCAGCACCGCAAATCTTGTTAGGTCATGCTCTAAATTGAATAGTCACTCTACTCAGGCCTATGTTCTCTTTTGTTTGTTTTTGAAGTAAGTCTGAAGTTCCGCCATCCACATGGCTCTTTATTATATGAGTTAAAAACTATCACCTGACTGGGTGCAACAGCTCATGCCTGTAATCCCAGCAGTTTAGGAGGCCAAGGTGGGAGGATCGCTTGAGCCCAGAGTTCAAGACCATCCTGGGCAACACAGCAAGACCCCATCTCTAAAACAACAACAACAACAACAACAAAAACATGGCCTGATGTGAGGTAGCTAGAATAACAGAACTCCTTCCTTTCATATTAGCTATGGAAATATTGTCTCTGTTCTCCTATTTTAGCTAGTGAGAGGTACTTTGGAAGGCTCGGGGTGGGAGGTAGAAGTATTGTCATTCTTTCCCCATTCTTTTGCTTCTTCCAGGATATTCCCATTTCTGTTTCCAGGATCTTGCACTTTCCTGATCAAGACATTTATTTATCTTAACTACAAAAAGGGGAGTCAACTCAGGACTTGACAACTGCAATTCACATCTCCTTGATTTATTTCTTCATCTGTACCTCAGCAATTTATTTGTTTGTTTGTTTGTTTACTGAGACAGAGTCTTACTCTTTCACCAGGCTGTAGTACAGTGGCGTGATCTTGACTCACTGCAACCTCCGCCTCCCAGGTTCAAGCAATTCTCCCTTCCTCAACCTCCTGAGTCGCTGGAATTGCAGGTGCCTGCCACCACGCCCAGCTAATTTTTGTATTTTTAGGAGAGACGGGGTTTCGTCATGTTGGCCAGGCTGGTCTTGAACTCCTAACCTCAGGTGATCTGCCAGCCTTGGCCTCTCAAAGTGTTGAGATGGCAAGCGTAAGCCACCTCACCCAGCCAGCAATCTGTTTAGAAGCTCAGAGTTTTTTCTTTGTGCTTCCAGTCAAGCAAATCCACCTTGGTTTTTTTCTTCTGCATCTTATACTAACAGCTACAATATTAGTGTGTGTGTGTGTATATATATATATATATGTATTTTTTTTTCTACTAAGGCCCTTCATGGCTTGGTGAACAATGATCTGAGTTGTAAGAGACAATAAGCAGTTTTTCCTAGTTACTTCAATACTGCGTAAAGACTGATTGGGGTGGTAGGTGGGAGTGTGAGGCTCCTCTCAATCTGACACCTGCGTTGACTTCACCAATTTTATCTTTCCTGTTTAAGAATATCTTACTCCAAACCCTATCAGAGGTATCACTTTTTATATTAAGTAAGATTATCTGGCCGTGTGTGGTGGCTCATGCCTGTAATCCAAGCACTTTGGAGGCCAAGGCGGGCGGATCACCTGAGGTCGGGAGTTCAAGACCAGCCTGACCAACATGGTGAAACCCCGTCTTTAAAAAAAAAAAAAGAAAAGAAAATTTTTTTTAAAAAATAAAAAATAAAAGATTATCTGTTGCTCTAAGTTGTATGCAACAGAAACTATATCGAGCCAGCCTAAGCAAGAAAATCATTTAAAAATTCAGAAGGGCAGTCAGACCTAAGAAAGAGATGGAAAAGTTACCAGATCTTTCTTCATCTCTCATATCTTCTTCTCTCTGCATGTTTGCTTTAATTTTTTTTCTGTGAAGATAGGCTTTCTCTGTTTCTCTGTCTACATACCAGGTAAGATCATGGTCACTCAGCAGCTTCCAACTTCATATCTCTTCTCTTTGAGAAACCAAGGATGGTATACTAAAATCATTGTTAGTTTTCCTTCAGGTAGATACAGGTAGAAAATATAGTTGACCGGTTGTCCTTATAGTGAATCTTCATCAGTGTTCTGTGTTCAATATCAAAACATCGTTCTTATTATAAAGAATCTTCAGTTAGGTGGGCAGATATTCTAACTCTCCACCTTTGAGTTCCTAAAACAAAGACATGAGACTCAAGTCCCACCAATCTCATGTTTTTCCTGGAACTTTGAATCTAGATCAGGTAATGCACACAATTCAGTTTGGAATTTTTTCTATGGCTATGACGCTAATGACAGTGGTTTCTGTTTCTGGCGGCAGTAGCGGCTTCCAGCATCTGATGATACAGTGGCAAAGACAGCAGTCATGTCCTAACCAGGTTCTTTCTGCAGCATGATTTTAGATATTCTGAGTCATGGCCTCCCTTAATTATTGCCCATTTTTTCCCAAGCCCAATCTTCAGTTCTTCTCATTGATTCTGTGAGCATTCCTAAATTATTCTAAAAATTATTTTTTTTTCTTAAATATACCAGAGTGATTTTATCTTGTTTACAACTAAGAACTTGCCTATATCCCAATCAGCTAAACCAGTGGGTGAGGGCCTTGTAGAGGAAATGATTGTCAAAGGTCTAACCCTCTGAACAGGAAGAACAGTTCCCAGAGAAGATAGAATCGGCGGACGTCCCAATAAGTGTCTTTTTGCACTGATATTGAAAAAGTTGTCCAGGACCATAGAAGAGCTGAATATTAGAATTTAAGAAGAATCTGTACATCTCACTACTCAACACAGAATTTATCCTTTTTCCCCAAGGATTAATTTTAACTTGTGAATTAATAATGTATGGGGAGACCTAAGGTTATTACACAAAAGCCAACATAAGCCCTTCACAATCTCAATAATTTCCTATTTCACCAAACTTAAAAACCAGTTTTAGAAAAGGCTGAATTCAATTAAACAATCTGGCTCTTTCAAAATAACTGGTTACTTAATTAAACATTACTATTGCCTTAAACTTTGGAAACATATCTTAAACACTACTATATTAAGATGGATCAGAGGAATGAATTACTGATAAAATTCATAGTTAATTGAAAATGTCATTAAAAACATTTTGATACTTTCCACGACATAATAAAATAAAACTGTGTGATTTGAGTTTTACCTCCTTTTATGGGCATGTTTAATTTCTGTAAAGAAGCTTTGAAGTTAAGCAAAATAGAAAGGGAAATAATAATTCAGATAATCAGTCCCAAATAAGTAAGAATTGCTAATTGTATTTCTTTTATACGACTAAGAGTAAATTCAAAAACTGAAAGTAAATTGGACCTGATGCTCAGAGAGTATCCTTGAGCATAAGTAACTACAATTAAACAGAATTTTAAATAAACTGAGGACTCAGACTTCTGAGGACATGAATGAGGCTGTTAGAACCCTCTAAAAGTTTCTCCTACTCATCCATCAGCAACAGATGTTGAACAGATTATAAAAGATTAATGTTTACATGCATAAGGATATACATTTCAATACATTGAAAACACCAAGCAATGCTTTTCAAATTAATTGATGAGTAATTTTACACATGCGATGCAGACTTGGACTTTTTGTAGTAACAAGCCAGTCAACATCTCTCCTTCTGAGAGATAATATGTGAAAGAATTGTAGAAGAAAAGAGAAAGATGATTAGTAATCATGTATTGCTTCTTGAGACAGCAATTCTCTTGTAAGTGGAAATGCAGGCAAGCACCAGTAATGAGAAATATATACGTTTTATTCTTTACTTCATGGCTGAGAAGTGCCTGTGATGCAGCTTTCAACTAAGAGGCAACATGTATAGCATACTCCCACAGAATTATGAAATTTTAGAGGTGAAAGGGACCTTGATGTATTGTAAGCTATTGCTGTATAACAAGCCATCCCAAAAACTCAGTGGCTTAAAACATTTATTTTTGTTCATGCGTCTGCAGATTAGCTGAGGGTTGGCTGAGCTCATCTGGAGTGATTCTGTTCCATGTGTTTCCAAAGACCACAAACAGAATAATAATAATACTAGTATTTTTTTTTAAGTTGTCACTTGTTGAAGGCTTACTATGTACTAAAAGCACTTTAAAATGTTATCTCCTTTACTTCTCACAAAAACACTGTGAGGTAGGTACTACTAATATCTTAATTTTACAGATGAGGAAACAAAGAAGGAATTTTCCTATGCTCAAATAGCTACTGTATGGTGAACCTGGAACACACAAACGCAGGTCTACTAACACTAAACTTTAATTTCTTAACCATTCTGTTATATTTTATTTCATTAAATTTACTATTCCATTTTCAGAGTTCTAACTGCTAAGAAACTACTCTTAAATTCAGTGAAATGATAACTTTTAATCACTGATCTTAATTTGGCCCTTGAGTACATGCAGAATAAAGATAATATTCATAAATTAAATGATATAGTAAAAGTGCCTGACAAACAGAATGTGTTCAACAAAAATTAATCTAAGTCAGCCCCACAATAGGCATGACAGTCATTAATAAAATGTTCAACCAGGCAGACCAAAATTATTTGCAGTCTTACCCAGTTGGCACTTACTTACCCTATTATACAGAAAACTATCAGACATAGGATAAATACGATGTTTAAGTCCAGATATACTGTGTCTACAACATTTCCTTTATCTATCAGCCTAGTAATCCTGTCAAAAAGGAAATGAGCCCTACATGGAATAAGCAACAGACAATTAGAATTTGCAGGGGAGAAAGGAGATAAGGGAATATTAAATAATGCTTTTTAAAATTAATAAGCATATATTTTATTAATAAGCAAACAGGCAAAACCTAGTAAATGTTGGCTTTCTTTCTATTTGGAAAAAAACTGAATTTATTCAAAGGTAAACTTTTGTTTATGCTATAGGTTTACCTAAGCTGATGAGCGAACTGAGTACATAATAACTATTGAAGATAATAAACTTGTTAAACGATAATTTTCAAAGTGGCAAAATACAAATATTAAGTGAGCTTATGTGAAAAATTTTATTTAACTAATCAACTAATGAAGGACCCCGTAAAATATTACAACCAATTCAAAAAATAATAGAACAGTCATATGTAAGCAAGCAGGAATGTTGAAGTAAATGTGCTAATGTATGCAAAATAATAGATCCTATAGGACTAAATTATGTTTGGAATCATCTTTTCTATAGAGAGGAAATCAATTGTATCTCTATGATAAAATTCATTAACATGTCTATAGAAAAGAATAATTTGCATTTTACTGTCAGTCAACTTTTTACAACTTCCTGAGTTATAAAATAGCTCAGCTTGACAGTCCAAAGCACAGGTTCCAACAGACTTAGATAACCTAATCTTGGAGAGTAAGCCAGATAATATCAGACACCCCATTGAAAGAACACCCAGGATGGTTGCACATTCAAAATTCTTCACAATTTTTCCTGACAACATTTCTAGAAGAACATCAAGGAGAAAAACTGGGGCAAGATTGCTGATCAAATGAAAATTTACAATGGTTGGAACATTTTATAATTTTTAAAAAACATTATGTGAGACTCTTTGAGAAAAAACATAATTCCAGAAAATCATGAAATTATTTTTTTAATTCTTTTTTGTCACATCCTTCAAATAAACCTGTTAATCATGATATACATGGTCAGATGGAAATTGAAAAAAAAAAGGAAAAGTTAATGTTTTTGGTTTTGTTTTTTAAGATGGGGTTTCACCATGATGGCCAGGCTGGTCTTGAACTCCTGACCTCAGGTGATCCACCCACCTTGGCCTCCCAAAGTGCTAGGATTACAGGCATGAGCCACCGCGCCCAGCCGAAAAGTTAATGTTTTTAATGTACCCTCCAATTTGTCTGCCAATAGTTGTATTTAAAAGTAGTGTTATATAATTAATGACATTTTGTATGTTCAGATAATTGCTAACAAGCCAAAGAAAACAATTCTCTGGTCTTGTTTGGAATTAAAAAATCATTTATTGAATGAAACAGTAATATTTTATTTAGCATTTTTATGCATTTAGAGTGGTAAGAATTTCTGTGTCAGCTCTGTCCTCTGTATTGGCAAGTCAGAAGGTCCTGAATCCTCTTTACTCTAAGACCATAAAAAGGAAGTAAAAAGTCAACTGCTGTCCACTGAGAATCCTAGAATTGAGAATCAAGGAATAACCTTCTCTTCTAACCAAAGTCCCTATGTGACTAAAGATCAGTGTGATTTTAAAATATGACAACTTGTATATTAAAATGTCATATAGAATTTTTTTAAATCATTTATTGAAATTCAAAAATAGCCAAAGAAAATATAATAATGACTCATAAGCACACACATGTTCAACATCACTGGTGTCTTACTTCATTTTGTGCTGCTGTAATAAAAAGCACAGGCTGGGTAATTTATAAAGAACAGAAATTTATTCTCTCACAGTTCTGGAGGCTGAGCAGTTCATGATCAAGGGACTGGCAAGTTGGGGAATGGTCTCTCTGCTTCCAAGATAGTGCCTCAAATGCCAAGTTCTCTGAAGAGGAGAAATGTGGTTTCCTCAACCCACAGATGGGCAAGAGAGAGAGAGAACCCACTCTTGCAGGCCTATTTTATGGCAGCATTAATCTGTTCATAAGGGTGGAGCCTCATGACCTAAACACCTCCCATTATGCCCTATCTCCTAACACTGTTGGGTTGGAGATCAAGTTTCAACATGAGTTTCGGAGTGGACAAAAACATTTAAACCATAGCAATGAGGATATAGAAAAATTGGAAACAACACATATTGCTGGTGAGAATGTAAAATGGTGCAGCCACTGTGGAAAACAGTATGGCGGTTGCTCAAAAAGTTAAACACAGAATTACCACATGATCTAGCATTCTACTTCTAGTTGTATACCTAAAGTAATTAAAAGTAGGGGCTCAAACAGATTATTGTACACCAATGTTGATAGCAGCATTATTCACTGATAGAATTCAAGACACTCTACCCCAAAGTACTTTAAGCTGAAAGAATTTGAGAAAACAGCAGAATCAGGAAGGTCACTCTCACCTTACTCCACCCTTCTTTCCTGAAGCAGGTCATAAAACTTAGGAAGGATTTTCTGACCTTCCCTTGAATTAGATCTTAGGACCCTCATGTGAGAGGTGCCCTCTCTAATACCTGGATGAAAGCAGCCAAAGGCACAGAGACATCAAGAAGAATCTGAACAGATAGGCCTTGCTAAGTTTCCCCCAATTCATTACTGGTAGATCATACCCCCTTTGTCCAAGTCTATTTCTCCATGTCTAGCCATTTATTCATCAAATTTGGCATTAAAGTACACACATTTAACTTGCTTCTTTGGGTCTTCATTGCCTTATGCAGGCTCCCATGTCACATAAAACTTATATTGAATAAATTCACATGCTTTTCTCTTATTGATATGCATTTTACTATAGGGGCCTTAGCCATGAACCTAGGATGGGTGAGGAAATACTTCTCTTTCCCTATATCACAATAGCCAACAGGTAGAAACAACCCAAATATCCATCAGCCCAAATGAATGAATAAACTCGATGTGGCATATCCATATAATTAAATATTATTCAGCCTTAAAAAGGAATGAAATTTTGATACATGCTATAACATGGATGAACCTTCAAAACATTATGCTAAGTAAAATAAGCCAGACTCAAAGGGACAAATATTGTGTAATTTCACTTATATAAAGTACCTAAAATAGTCAAATTCATAGAGACAGAAAGTAGAATAGAAGTTTTCAGGGACTGAGAGGAATATGGTTAAGGTTGGTTAATGGGTATAGTGTTTCTGTCTGGGATAATGAAAGAGTTTTGGAAATAGAGTGGTAATAGTTGCACAACAATGTGAATGTATGTAATGCCACTGAATTGTACACTTAAAAAAAGGTTAAAATGATCAATTTGATGTTATGTGTATGCTATCACAATGGGGAAAATAATCATTGGTTGGAAGTCAAGATTCTTTTAAAGCTTTTTCAGAGCTCCAAGTGTTACAGGAAAGGGATCCTGATCCAGACTCCAAGAGAGAGTTCTTGGATCTCACGGAAGAAAGAATTCAGGGGAAGTCCATAAAGTGAAAGCAAGTTTATTAAGAAAGTAGAGGAATAAAAGAATGGCTACTCCGTAGACACAGTAACCCCAAGGGCTGCTGGTTGCCCATTTTTATAGTTATTTCTTGATGATATGCTAAATGAGGGGTGGATTATTCATGCCTCCCATTTTTAGACCATAGAGGGTAACTTCCTGATGTTGCCATGGTATTTGTAAACTGTCATGGTGCTGGTGGGAGTATAGCAGTGAGGACAACTGAGGTCACTCTAATTGCCGTCTTGGTTTTGGTGGGTTTCAGCCAGCTTCTTAACTGCAACATGTTTTATCAGCAAGGTGTTTTTTCTTTGTTTGTTTTTGAGATGGAGTCTTGTTGTGTCACCCAGGCTAAAGTGCAGTGGTGCGACCTCAGCTCACTGCAACCTCCACCTTCCAGGTTCAAGTGATTCCCCTGCCTCAGCCTCCTGAGTACCTGGGATTACAGGCACACTCCACCATGCCTGGCTAATTTTTGTATTTTTAGTAGACACAGGGTTTTACCATGTTGGTCAGGCTGGTCTCCTGACCTCAGGTTTCCACCTCGGCTTCCCAAAGTGCTGAAATTACAGGCATGATCAGCAAGGTCTTGATGACTTCTATCCTGTGCCATCCTCCTATCTCATTCTGTGGTTTAGAATGCCTTAGCCATCTGGGAATGCAGCCCAGTATGTTTCAGCCTTATTTTACTCAGCTCCTATTCAAGATGGAGTTGCTCTGGTTCACATGCCTCGTAGGCAAGCACTCCAAACTGGTTTCCATTTCAATTTTCTCTCATTAATAATAAGCGTTTGTTAAGAGCTTTTCGGCTAAACACTGTACTAGGCACAGCAAAAAGATTTAAAGTAATAAGATTTTTTTTTCCCTGAAATCCCCATTTAGCTCTTTCTAAATTTGGATTTAAGGAAAGCTGTTTTTTTAAGGTTTTTGTTTCTTTTTGTTGGGATGGGTTGTTCATAGGTGTACTGAAAGGAAAAACATTTTTCCTGTTTGCAAATAAGTGAGTGTTTAATTATTAAACAAAGTTAAATGGATTTTTATAACTGTGAAGACTTCCCATAACCTTTAAAATGCTAATGTATTTTTTGAATCTACAAGACTGGATTTAGTAAGTGGCATTTCTAAGCTTATTTGATCAAAAATTCTTTGTCTCTTGGAGCCAAATTAATTAACATCTCCCTTTGTACTGTGCCTATAGAAGTTGAGCTATGTGGGGGAGTCTCTTAATACTGGGCTAAATGTATTATGCAATCTGTAATTATGGTATAAATGTGTATTTTATTTTATCCCTATGTGTTCTAGAATGTGTGTATGACTTTAAAAGCATTTTTAAAATTAAATATGTAAATTAAAAATTAAATAGAGACATTAAAGTCATTATAATTTCTTACCTCAATTTACCATTCTTTTTTTCCTTTAGATAGCATTTATTATTCTGAAAAGGGACATTCTCCTTTTGGGGAGGATTTGCTAATGGGGATTTTGCAGAAAATCGTGATACTGTGATATGTAACTTGTGAGCATTTTTAATAAGAAGAAACATAGAATGCCAGTCCTTATTCTTTTCTTGCTAAAAAAATTCCTACCAAATTGTATCCAGTCAACAGCTTTAAGGACTTGAGATTTTCTCTCTGCCTTCGAATAATTGCAAACTTTTATGGCTAATTCTTACGCCATAATTTTAAACATGTCTCCATTTTTCCCATTACTGAACTTACACTTTAAGTCACAACTTACAATGATATGCAGACAATCCCTGACTTATGATAGTTTGAGAGTTTTTCTACTTACAATTTTTCCACATTATTATGATGTAAAAGTGAGATACATTCAGTAGAAATACTGTTGTACGGAGAAAGATCCAAGATGGCTGACTACTAGCAGCTCAGGATTGTAGCTCCTAGAGAAAGCACACAGAACGAGAGGATGCCACACTTACAGATGAATTTTTGTTACCTACAGACCAGGAGATTCCCAGCGGAGGAGCCCCACAGTCGCCGGCGCCAACTCTTGTGGCCGGCGTGGCAGTTTTGCCAGCGCCCCGGCGCGGCGGTTCTTGGTGCAGAGTAAACGGGATTGAGTCCCCTTTTGGTCGACGTTTGGAGCTCTGGGAAGGCATTTACCTGATTGAAAAAGGGATTCAAGAGGAAAGCCAGACCGGAGATTCCTGGGCAGAAAAGCACCATGAATCTTAATGCTGCTGTTTTAGTCGGCGCAGTGGGTTGCTCAGATTTTGGCACTGGGAATCAACAAGTTGGACGTCCACTCGGAGACCTAATTTGAAAGTTGGCAATTACAAACGACAGGTGGATAAATTTACAATGATGGGAAGAAACCAGCATAAAAAGGCTGAGAATACTCAAAATCAGAATGCCTCTCCTTCTATAGGGGATCATAGTTCCTCATCAACAAGGGAACAAGGCCTGATGGAGAACGAGTGCGATCCATTAACAGAATTAGGCTTCAGAAGGTGGATAATAAGAAACTTCTGAGCTAAAAGAACATGTTCTAGCCCAATGTAAAGAAACTAAGAACCTTGAAAAAAGGTTTGACGAAATGCTCAAGAGAATAGACAATTTAGAGAGGAATATAAATAAATTAATGGAACTGAAGAACACAATACGAGAACTTCGCAAAGTATGCACAGGTTTTAACAGTCAAATTGATCAAGCAGAAGAAAGGATATTAGAGGTCGAAGACCAACTTAATGAAGTGAAACAAGAAGACAAGATTCGAGAAGAAAGAGTAAAAAGGAATGAGCAAAGTCTCCAAGAAATATGGGACTATGTGAAAAGACCTAATTTACAACTGATAGGTGTACCTGAGTGTCATGAAGAGAATGAATCTAAGTTGGAAAGTATTACTCAGGAAAATTTTCCAAACCTAGTAAGCCAGGACAATAGTCAACTCCAGGTAATCCAGAGAACACCACAAAGATATTCCTCAAGTGGAGCAACTCCTAGACACATAATTGCTAGATTCACTAGGGTTGAAATAAAGGAGAAAATTCTAAGGG
>CAUYLG010019056.1:0-95686 GCA_963573385.1 Cacajao melanocephalus | reverse complement strand
GGCATGCACCACCACAACTGGCTAATTTTTTGTATTTTTAGTAGAGACAGAGTTTTGCCATGTTGCCCAGGCTGGTCTCCAGTGATCCTCCAGCCTTGACCTCCCAAAGTGCTGGGAGTACAGGTGTGAACCACCATGCCTGGCTCCTGTTTGTATTTTGCAGCCATACCTCATACACAGGCCTGAGACTGTCTGCAGGCACTTGAGTGTTAGGAGAGCAGTGTGGGAGCTGGGCACCAGCCACCTCACTGTGCAGTGACAGTGCCTACACACAGCAGCCACTCAGCCACTTGGTAGTCTATGATGGATGGGGACAGGTAAAGAAGACCACTCCTTGCAGCCCCTTTACCTGATGTATGTTGGATCTGAGCCTGTGCCTGGTGGGCAGCTTGTGGTGAAGGAGGGAGAGAAACCAACTACTTTTTTTTCACATATGAATGTATGTATTAGTTTTCTACTGCTGCACAATAAATTACCACAAATTTAGTCACTTAACACATAATCTCACAGTTTATATGGATTAATAATCTGAAAACGGCTCAGCTGGGTCCACTTCTAAGGATATCAAAAGGATGTACTCCTGGCAAAAGCTGGGCTGTGTTTTCATCTGGAAGCTCAGCTGGGGAAGAATCTTTTTCCACATTCATTCAGATTATTAGCAGAATCCACTTTCTTGCAGCTGAAAGACTGAAGAAACCAGATTCTTACTGACTCTTGGTTGTAGGCTTTTCTCAGGTCCTAGAGACTCCCCACAGCCCTTACCTACCTGGTTCTCCACCTGGCAGTTCACAGTATCACTGTTTGCTTTTTCAAGGCAAGAGAAAAATCTCACTCCACTGTGCTGAACAGAGTCTATTGTATCATAACCATGGGGTGAATCTCATCACCTTTGCCATACTCTATTGATTAGAAGGAAGTCAAGAGTCCTACCCACACTCAAGGGGAGGAGATTATTCAAGGAGCTGACTCACTGGGACTCACCTTAGGTATGTATGCCTTAGTGAGTGATTGCATATGAGCCCAAACAGAGAAGCGATGTGATACAATTAAATGTCATCTCAATAAGAGATCAAGAATATATGATTTTTTTAGTTAAAATTATTAAATTTTAGAAGAAGAATTGAATATAGGCCAGGTTTTTTATATCATTGCCACCTTAGATGTTTCCCAAGAAGATAAAAAAATCTGGTTGTATATAAGCTATAATATACCTGTTTTCAGAAGCACCTGGTAAGTACTGACAACCCCAAAATATATCCATTTTTGTCCTATAGTTTTTTGTTTTTGTTTTTTGTGAGACAGTCTTGCTGCGTTGCCCGGGCAGTGCAGTGGTACAATCTTGGCTCACTGCAACCTCTACCTCCTGGGTTCAAGTGATTCTCCTGCTTCAGCCTCCTGGAGTAGCTGGGATTACAGGTGCTCACCACCATGCCTGACTAAGTTTTTTTTCTTTGTATTTTTAGTAGAGACAGGGTTTCACTATATGTTGGCCAGGCTGGTCTTGAGCTCTTGAGCTCAAGTGATCCACCTGCCTTGGCCTCCCAAAGGGCTGGGATTACAGGCATGAGCCACCACACCTGGTCCTTATACTCTTTAAAAAAAAAAATTAAAAATTTTTATTTCAGTAGTTTTTGGAGTACAGGTGGTTTTTGGTTACATGGATAAGAAGTTCTTTAGTGATGATTTCTGAGATTTTGGTGCACCTGTCACCTGAGCAGTCTGTGCTGTACCCAATATGTAGTCTTTTATCCCACACCCCCTTTCCACCCTTCCCCTCTGGCTCCCAAAGTCCATTATATCATTCTTATGTCTTTGCATCCTCATAGCTTAGCACCCACTTATAAGTTGAGGACATATACTTATGGTTTTCCATTCTTGAGTTACTTCACTTAGAATAATGGCCTCCAGCTCCATCCAAGTTGCTGTAAAACACTTTTTCATTTCTTTTTATGGCTGAGTGGTATTCCATGATATGTCTTTTATTTTTATTTTTTAAATGTTTGTTTTGAAACAGAGTCTTGCTCTGTCGCCCAGGCTGGAGTGCAGTGGTGTGATGTCCACTCACTGCCTCCTGTGTTCAAGCAATTCTCCTGCCTCAGCCTCCCAAGTAGCTGGGATTATAGGTATGTGCCACCATGTCCAGGTAATTTTTGTATTTTTAGTACAGACGCAGTTTCGCCATGTTGGCCATGCTGGTCTTGAACTCCTCACCTCAAGGCCACCTCGGCCTCCCAAAGTACTGGGATTACAGGCGTGAGCCACCATGTCTGGCCAATAAACAACATTTTCTTTATCCACTCGTTGATCAGTGGGCATTTAGGTTGGTTCCATATTTTTGCAATTGCAAATTGTGTTGTCATAAATGTGTGTCCATGCCTTTTCCATGTCATGGTTTCTTTTCTTTCTTTCTTTTTTTTTTGGAGGCAGAGTCTCACTCTGTTGCCCAGCCTGGAGTGCAGTGGCCTGATCTCTGCTCGCTGCAGCCTCCACCTCCTGGGTTCAAGTGATTCTTCTGCCTCAACCTCCTGAGTAGCTGGGATTATAGGCGCCCACCACCATGCCTGGCTAACTTTTGTATTTTTAGTAGAGACCGGGTTTCACCATGTTGGCCAGGCTGGTCTCGAACTCCTGACCTCAAGTGATCCGCCTGTCTTGGCTTCCCAAAGTGCTGGGATTACAGGTGTGAGCCACCACGCCTGGCCTTCTTTTTTGAATAATGGGTTTTTTTCGTCTGGGTATATACCCACTAATGGGATTGCTGGATGCAATGGTAATTCTACTTTTAGTTCTTTAAGGAATCTCCATGTTGTTTTCCATAGTGGTTGTACTAGTTTATATTCCTACCAGTAGTGTAAAAGTGTTCCCGTTTCACCACATCCACACCAACATCTATTATTTTTTGAATTTTTAATTATAGTCATTCTTGCAGGAGTAAGGTTTTAATTTGTATTTTCTTGATAACTGGTGATGTTGAGCATTTTTTCATGTTTGTTGACTGTTTATTTTTTTTAAGAATTGTCTATTGCCCATGTCCTTTGCCCACTTTTTGATGGGATTATTTGTTTTTTTCTTGATGATTTGATGGAATTCCCTGTAGATTCTGGATGTTAGTCCTTTGTTGGATGAATAGTTTGTAAATATTTTCTCCTACTCTGTGGGTTATCTGTTTGATGATTATTTCTTTGGCTGTGCAGAAGCTTTTTAGTTTAATTAGATCCTATTTATTTTTGTTTTGTTGCATTTGCTTTTGGGTTCTTGGTCATGAATTCTTTGCCTAAGCCAATGCATAGAAGAGGTTTTCTGATGTTATCGTTATCTTCTAGAATTTTTATGGTTTCAGGTCTTAGATTTAAGTCTTTGATCCACCTTAAATTGATTTTTGTATAAGGTGAGAAATAAGGATGCAGTTTCTTTCTTCTACATGTGGCTTGCCAGTGGAGAAACCAACTTCTGAGACTTCTCCATTGCCTTCGCAACCTTGCAGTAAGTGGGATTCTGAAGGCTCAGCTTGTTAGTTTTGGATTTTGGGGGCGGGGGGGGGGGGACAACTTTTTTGAGATACGATTCATATGCCATACAACTCCTTTATTGCATATGTAAAATTCAGTAGGTTTCAGTGTATTTGCAGAGTTGTGTGACCATCATGACAATCAACTTTAGAACATTTTCATCACCTCAAAAAGAAACCCTGTGCCCCTTAGCCATCACCCTTATTCCTACCCTCATTCTTCCCAGCCTCTGGAACCACTAATCTGCTTTACATTTCTATGGATTTGCCTTTTCTGGACATACCAAATAGAATCACTTCTTTCACTTAGCATAGTGTTTTTAAGGTCCGACCGTGTTGTATGTAGCATATATCAGTACTTCATTCCTTTTATGCCTGAATAACCACATGGTTAAACCACAGTTTGCTTATGCATCTATAACCTGATGGAAGTTTGGGTCGTTTCTACTTTCTGGCTATTACATACCATGCTGCTGTGAACATCTGTGTCAGCTTCATTTCATCATCATGTAGCTGTAGTAAAAAGGACTAGACATGGGGCTATAAAGCCAAGCTGTTAAATAAGGCATGCCAAAGAACTACCTGCTTGACCTAGAAATTCATTAGGCTTCTGAATATCTGAGAAGTCTAATAGGCAGATCCTTTTTGAAAATTAAAAAGTTACTTTTAATTGCAAATTAGAATTTTCTTTTGTGAAATTGAAGGATTTTTTGCGTATCTCTTGATTTCTGTAATCTGGACTTGCTACCTGTCAGTCTTCTGCTTTTGATGGACCTAGCACATTCTGAGTGAGCTGAAAAGACGCTCTCAAACCCTTAGGCAGTGCTTAGCCATGGACTTGGGTGAAAAGAAGACTTGAGGGATGCCATTCTCTTTGTCATTCTTTTCAGAGGAGTTGTGTCAGTGGTGTTGGTGACTCCTGAACAGATACTTCTTTAACTTGGTATAATTTATGTAAATTTTAGTATACCAGTTCTGAGTTTTGAACAATGCATACAGTTGTGTAACCACCACTGTTATCAAGATTAGAACAGCTGAACGGGGTTTTAAAGCAGCTTCCTGAATGATTTCAAATTGGATCGGAATCCAGTTTCCTTTCCTCTTTTAGGTTGAGAAGTCCGTCAAGAAAAACCAGAAAGGTGCTTTATGTGTGAAGGGAAATTGTGCACAACCTGAGCCTGGCTCTCAGGTTATCTGATATTAGGGTCTGGGGTTTAGGGGGAAGGATGCTTGCGTTTGTGCTTCCCCTTGTAGGGAGTTGCACACTGGCTCTGTTGCCAGCCAGCTCACAGGCCATCTTCCCATGGAGAGAGTGCAGATCCCTGAACTGAGCAGGCAGGAAGGAGCTGGGTGTAAGCTGACCAAAGGTGGGCCCTTGGACTTGGGTGGTAAGTGGTAAGCATGGGTGGGGAAGGCATGAGTGAGTGTGTGTGTGTCTGTCTGTCTGTGTGTAGGGTGCGTGGAGCTCTGGAACTCTTGGCAGTTCTGTGGTAGCTGGGGCTGCAGTTGCTGGAGCAGTAGGTGAGCTGGAGCTTCAGCTTTGGGTCTTATCACTTGGCATGATGTGGGGTCGGGATGACTAACCACCCCTGGGAGCCAGTTCTGGGAGAGACCTGGGAGGGAAAGGGGCTTGATAGTGAGGTATAAAATTTTCAGCCTTCATAACTAAAAATATGCTTGGCGAGAATAGAAATTCATCTCCCAGTTTCACAAGCCAGGTGCTCCTTGACCATGAGAGAGCTGAAAGGAATGTGAATGTAAATCTTCTGTTCCAACCCCCTCAATTTGCAGAAGAGAATGTCAAGTCTCTGGCCTGTGGAGTCTAATGGCTCTGCGTCAGGGGTGGCGACCACACACACACAAGATAGTCGAGGTTGTGTAGCCTTCAGAAAGCCCCCAGTGTGCTCATGGCCTGAGTTTTCTTAGCTAAAGTTTCTGAAGTTGAAAAACAGCCACAAGCCAAGGTCACAAGTAGAGAGAGGTTTTTTGTTGTTTTTTGTCTTTCTGGATGTGTGAGAATTGCACATTTCCTTAGGGCGCCTCTAATGGAATTTAGTTTGTTAAGGAGTATGTTAGATTCTCAAAGCTGAAGGAGGAGCAGGAATATAACATGCATGTCTTTTTTTTTGGTGGGGGGGTAGGTTCGATTTTGATTCAGAGTGACTCCCTGGGCTAGTAAGGTTGACTAGTACAGCTGATCTCCTTTATGCACACAGGGCTGCATGCCGTATGGATCAGTGATTAACAATACAAGACCACGAGGGAAGGAAGGAACTGACGTTGATCCTGGGTTCTATACAGGAACCCTACAAAGTAGTGTTTCCACTTTATGAGGAAATTAGGTCTGTAATTGAAAAGTCCTGGCCAGTGAGTTGGGGTGGGGTAGAGAGACTGGTGGGAGGCTTGGGTGGGGCCTGTTATGGGGAATGTTAAGTGGCTGGTGATGTAATAACCATCGATGAGAGTAGCGAAGTAACGAGCCTGATATTGATCTGAGACTTGTGATTGGAACAGTGCTGGGAGCAGTTGCACAGGAGGCAAGTTCCAGCTAGATAACACAGATTTGGGCTTCGGCCATCTGGAGCTGATGCTCGGGGTCAGAAGAATGAGGCTTTCCAAGATGGGCCTATAAATGGTTTGAGGCAGGAGGGTAAAGCGTAGGTCTTGATTCTTTTTTTCCCCTTCCTGTCTTCCCTTCCCTTTCTTTCCTTTAGTAGTGGTGTATTTAATTTGGACCAGTTTATTCATTTTAAGTTACTGTTGAACACACATACACAAAGTAGGCAGTGGGCTGGAAATGGGGACATTGCGTTGTTCAGTAGACAAAGGACACCTTTTGCCTTGGGAGAGGTCACTGTTTCTGAGTACTTTGGAAGGCTGACTGATCTACTAGTTATAATGTATTGTTTTTGCCTGGCCATTGAAGTGAATTTTCTAAGAGCTGCCAAAGAAGAACATTCCACTGGCCTAGTTTGGTGGATGACTATGTCTCCTTGAAAGTAGTGTGATGAGCTCTTTTAGCATTTGAATCTTTGTTCACACTTTCTTCTAATTTGTGAACACTTAGGACCTTGGTATCCTATGTTCTCAAGTTTGGGTATATTCTGACCTCAGGCTCATTTTTACCCATGTGTAGAGCATCTAGTAGTTCTCAAGGGATTGTACTGCCCCTGTCCTGCCCTTGGGGCAGTTGGGATATGGGGTCTTTATTGACAAGCAAGGACGTTCCTGACATTTAGTGGGTATGGCTGGGTTGCCAAAGTCTTGTGAAAGACAGGACAGTCTTTCTTACCACATCGTTAACCTTGACCCTGATATCCAGGAACCCTGATAGAGCAAGTCTGATTTGTTTGGTCATTTTTACAGGTTCCATACTAGACAGGCATAAAGGTTGTTATTTGGAATAATTGCAAGGCATTTTCTGGGGCATGTGACAGGTTACCAGTGGCTTCAGTTACTAAAGAGTTCTAACTTTTTTCAGCCCTTCTGTTTCATTAAGCATTTTCTATAACTTTTTGGTGACTTGAGTATAACTGGTACAGAAATGGTAAGGGGTTTCTTTTTTTTTTTTTCTATTGGGTGATTTAGGTTAGTGGTTCTTAACTGTGGCTGCATGTTGGAATTTCCCAGGGAGCTTTTGAAAATATTGATGCTTGGGTCCCACCCCCAGATTTCTACTTAACTGGCTTAATGTATGGCATTGGAATTTTTTAAAACTCCCCAGGTGATTATTATTTTTTTGAGACAGGGTCTCACTGTTGCCCAGGCTGAAGAGCAGTGGTGCAATCGCGGGTGGTTGCAGCCTTCAGCTCTCAGGCTAAGGTGTTCTCCCATCTCAGCCTTCTGGGTAGATGGGACTGTAGGGGAATGCCACCATGTCTGGCTAATTTTTATAGTTTTTGTAGAGACAGATTTTCACCACATTCTCCAGGCTGGTCTCAAACTCCTGGGCTCAAGTGATCCTCCTGCTTTGACTTCCTAAAGTGTTGGGATTACAGGCATGAGCCACCATGCCTGGCCTCCCTGGGTGAATTGTAACGCACAGCTAGGATTGTAAACCACTGATATAGATGTTCTTGAACCTCTGCAAAGATATAGAAATAAAGGATGATGAATTCAGTCTTTATTACTGAAAAATGAAAAACTGATGATGAAAAAACGTACTTTTTATTTGCCCACAAAACATTTATTGAGCGCCTGGGATCAAGATGACTTAAGGGAACCACCTCGTGCTTTACTTTGTTTTCACTTAAAACCCTGATTTGGGGCCGGGTACTGGGTACGGTGGCTCACATCTGTAATCCCAGCACTTTGGGAAGCTGAGGTGGGCGGATCACCTGAGGTTGGGAGTTTGAGACCAGCCTGACCAACATGGTGAAACCCTGTCTCTACTAAAAATACAAAATTAGCCAGTTGTGGTGGCACATGCCTGTAATCCCAGCTACCCAGGAGGCTGAGGCAGGAGAATCACTTGAACCCGGGAGGCGGAGGTTGCAGAGAGCCGAGATTGCGCCATTGCACTCCAGCCTGGGCAGCAAGAGTGAAATTTCATCTCGAAGAAAAAAAAACCACTCTGATTTAGAAAAAGATTGCTGCAGAGTCTTCAGCTCTAGCTCCCCTTCCTAGAGTGTCTTCCCCAAGGACTGGGTGACAGGGAGAGGCCCCAATCAGGAAGAAGGTGAGGATGAAGGGAGTTGGATGGTGGGCAAAATGGTGGTGTCCCCATAACACCTTCCTGGCAAGACTAGCATGCTCAGATGCCCACGGGGACCAGATGGCCACACAAATGAACAGGGCTTGTGAGTAAATGAGCTTCCAAAAATGTGTTCAGCCTTGGCCTGTTTTTACTGAACTTGGTGGGTAAGTCTATAGTGTGGAAACAAGTAATACTTCAAATTGGATTTCTTGTGTAGTTTTTCTTCTGTTTGAAACCTGGCTGGAGGGCTTTCTTTAGCCCACATGGTGCCTTTCCTCTAATTGTGCCAGTTACAAAAGGGGATGGCCATTACACTGGGCTTGGCCAAGTCAAGGCCTTTGCATAGATCAGACAAAGACACTCCCTTTTCTTGGCCTAAGGGACGAAGTTCACCCCAGCTCACCCAGGCCAGAGTCCTCGTTCACTGCACAGCCTGGTCAGTTACACGCAGGGTGGCCTTGCCTAGATTGTTCGTTCACCAAAATAGGGGTTCGGGTTCTGTTTTGTAATGTGCCAACAGAACCGTCTTGAGGCCATTTACCAGGAGTGATGATTTATTTTCTGTGCTTTCAAAACAGAAAACATCTGTTCTAGCCAAGGAAAGATTGCTTAATTTCAGAATGGCTCTTCAGATTCAGGGAAAGTTCTACCTGGCTCGGTACACTCAAGCCACCTCCATGGTCAGTGACAAACACAAACTGAACAAGGTTAGTTTATCTTATCAAGTTTGAAATCAGATTTTTTTTTTTTATTTTAGTGAGATAGAATTCAGTCTTAATGCTACAGTTCTGGGGAAACAATTCAGACCTTCACTTTTAATTTCCTGAAACCAAATTCAGAATAGCAAAGCAAGCTAGATTATTTTCTGCCAAACGACTTTCCCAAAGGCACAGTTTTGCTAGGAACAAATGAGAGCTTAATGTTTCATTGGGCCACCACTGCTCCATGTTCATAGATGCTTGCGCCATGGGAGTGTGTTGTGGATTCTGCTCTGGTAGTTTCTACCTGATATGGGGCTTTTTCCTGGAGGTTCTTATATTTTGGCCATCAGTAGGGCTTGACCACCCTGACATCCAGCCCTACCCAAGTCCTCACAGGTTTCAGCTGCATCCTCTTTGGCTAGCCAGACCCTGCATTCTAAGGGGGAGGAAACCACTTCTTGGGGGTGAACACCTGTTGGTGACTTTTGGAAGAGGTTCCTTTAGTACTTAGGGCTGTCCAAAGTCCCTTTGCTTTTTCTCTTCTTCCTCTCTCAATTGCTGATACCCCACAGGTCTCAGGGCTGTGGCCCATTTGTTTCTTCCTATACCTGTTTGGGGATTTAGGGTTACACTGTCACCTAGTTTTGTTCTAAATGTTGTCCATGAGTTTTGGTTGGACTATCAACTGCTCTGTTTGGCAATTCTGAATATGATGTTTTCACTGCCACTTTACTATTCCGTTTGCTATTGTTAAAGTTGAAAACGAATTTTGGGTAGGTGTATTAGCTTGCTAGGGCTGCTATAACAAAGTACTGCAAATTGGATAGCTAACAATGGCAGAAATTTATTCTCTCACAATTCTGGAGGCCAGAAGTTTGAGATCAAATTGTGACAGGCCCATGCTTCCCCAGAACGCTCTAGGGGAGAGTCCATCCTTGCCTCTTCAGCTTCTGGTGCACTTCTGGCTGTCCTGGGCTTGGCGTGTGGCTCTTAATCACTCTAATCTCTGCCTCCGTCTTAATGTCACCTACTCCCTTTTCTCCCCGTATCTTCTCTTCTCTTGAAAGGGCACTTATCCTTGGGTTTAGAGTCTTGGGTACCTGGATAATCCAGATGCTTTCATCTTGAGATCCTTTACTTAATTACATTTACAAAGACCCTTTTCCAAAGAAAGTCACATCCCCAGGTTCTGGAGATTAGGATGTGGGTATATCGTTTTGGTGTCACCATTATACCCACTACAATGGGAGAGAGTGAAATGGGAGACGGAGTCTTTGTTGCCCAGGTTGGAGTGCAATGGTATGATCTGGGCTCACTGCAACCTCTGGCTCCCAGGTTCAAGTGATTTGCCTGACTCAGCCTCCTGAGTAGCTGGGATTACAGACACACGCCACCACACCCAGCTAATTTTTGTTTTTTTAGTAGAGATGGGGGTTTCACCATGTTGGCCAGGCTGGTCTTGAACTCCAGACCTCTTGATCCTCCTGCCTTGGCCTCCCAAAGTGCTGAGATTACAGGTGTGAGCCACCACACCCAGCCCTAATTTACACTTTTAAAAAATCTGTGCAGGGGCTGGGTGTGGTGGCTCACGCCTGTAATCCCAGCACTTTGAGAGGCTGAGGCGGGTGGATCACTTGAGCTCAGGAGTTTGAGACCAGCCTGGGCAACATGGTAAAACCCCGTCTCTACAAAAGAAGTACAAAAATTAGTTGGGCGTGGTGGTTCGCACCTGTAGTCCCAGCTACTTAGGAGGCTGAAGCAAGAGGATCACTTGAGCCCGGGAGGCAGAGGTTGCAGTGAGTCGAGATCATGCCACTGCACTTTAGCCTAGGTGACAGAGAGACATACTGTCTCAAAAAATAAAAAAAGCCTGTGCAGGCCAGAATAAGACATATCTGTCCAATTTGGCTTCTAAACTCCCCATTTGTAGCCTTCATTCAGTGGTCTTGGGAACACAGTTCTGAGTCACTAGAGTCTTTATGCATAGTGAAAAAATCCTTAACTTCCTAGTTCTAATTTTGGCACTACGTAGTTTATGGCAGGAATTCTAATGTAATTTTCCTGGCAAACCACACTGCAATCAGCTGTAACTGCTTGCTTTTTCTTTTACATCTATTCAGGTCACAGAGATGCTTCATTTTGATACTTTTACAGGCTGTTTTTCTCCTCACAGGAGCCAGCCTTCACAGGGCTGGTGGGATGGTAAAGAGTAATTCCTTGGCTGGGCACGGTGGCTCACGTCTGAAATCTCAGCACTTTGGGAGGCTGAGGCAGGCGGATCATGAGGTCAGGAGATCGAGACCATCCTGGCCAACATGGTGAAACCCCGTCTCTAATAAAAATAAAAAAATTAGCTGGGTGTGGTGGTACATGCATGTAGAGGCTGAGGCAGGAGAATCGTTTGAACCTGGGAGGTGGAGGTTGCAGTGAGCAGCCACTACACTCCAGCCTGGTGACAGAGCGAGACTCCATCTTAAAAAAAAAAAAAGTAATTCCTCTTGTTATATCTTGGTTCTTTGTTTTACCTTTATTAGGGAATGCCTGCTTTGTAGATGGAGCTACAGAAGAACAAATTACATTTACCCCTTATTCTAAGTATTGTAATGTTGGATGTTCTTGAAGATCCTGGCTTCAAGTGAACCTGCAGAGATTAATATACTTTGTGTAAGGTTGACCTTAGTTCTACCTGGAAACACTGATGGCACTTTTGAGAGTAGGACAGTGGGCAGGATGGGAGATAGGAGGATTAGCTTCTGGTACCATGGGGGTGGGATGGGGAGACTGACAAGCCAGCAGATTGTCCCATACGGAATCATTGTCCAGTTTCTACCATTTAGAACTATGTTACTGAGCACTGAGCATTACTGTTGGATATTTTTTTCCAGTTATAAAAGCACATCCTTTTTGTAAAAATATGAAAAAAAAGCTTGTCATTTATATGACAGCTCATCAGCAGTGGACAGGTATCCCCTTTCTAGTACCTTGTGTCCTTACTAATTTATTTAACCTAAACTGGAATCTCATTTGTTGTACTTGTGTTTATTTGCATTTCTGTAATTTCTACTTAGTGTGAATATTTTGTAACGCTGTCTCTAGGCTGAATATGTCTACATCCTTGGCACAGCTATTTGTGATTGGTTTTTATGTTCTTACCATCGTGTAACCTGGTGGTCTGCATCGCCTTTCCTTGCAGGGTGGAGAATGTGTATAGCTCATGACAAGGGATTAGTGACACTGACAATTTCGTTGAAGTTTTTTGTTTGTTTGTTTTTAATAAGGCTCAGTCCTCAAACTGTGCCTCCTTGTCTTTCCTTCTGAACCTTTCTTCCTGACCATTTTGCCTTCTTCCCCTTGTTCTCCAGCTGATGGTGAGACCATTCTAAAAGGCCTCCAGTCCATTTTCCAGGAGCAGGGGATGGCAGAGTCAGTGCACACCTGGCAGGACCATGGCTATTTAGCAACCTACACAAACAAGAACGGCAGGTGAGCAGTCTCCCGTGCTCTTCTTCGGATCTGGTTACTTATGAGCAGAGACGTGACAGAGTGGAGGGTAGGGGTGGAGTCTGGCATTTTTTTTTTCTCCTTTGACGTCTTTCAGGATGAGGCTGGAATTGGTGCTTCTCAACCCTAGCTGCACATCAGAATCTCCTGGGAGTGTTACCGACCACAGGTTCTTAAGGTCTCACGTGTATAGAGATTGACAGGAGGCTAAGCCTGTTTCCCAGACAAGTGTTTTGTTAAGACTTAGCCCAGAGTGGGCATAAGGGAGACAGCCCAGGAAAAGTTCTGTGGCCGACTCCTCCAAGGGTAGCCACAGGTGATGTTCTGAAGGGAGTAACATGAATAATTCATGAGGTAGGTGAGTGTCATTACAGGTCCGCACCTGAGCGTGAGGCTGCCTGCTAATGTATGCACCCTGAAGTGGCCGGTGAGCCCTGCTCTTGGTGGGGACTTTAGCATAATAGTAAGACAGGAGCAGACAGGGGCAGGGTCGCTCACTGGGCTCATGGCAAGCCGTAGGTCAACTCCCTCGAGTAAAAAGTTGATGGTGGAACTCAGCCTCCTAAGTCCCTGGAGTAAGATTTACCATAGGATGCTGCTTATCTTAGTGTTTCCCAGGTCTCTCTGTCAGCAGGGATATCAGAGTGGGTGGGGATGGATGTCAGATGGGGTGGGGTCCAGATGGTTGGGTTGGTTGGGGTGCCTGCCACCTGTGGGTCCCCACTAGTTTGTAGCAGAAGCCCCATAGGGGGCACACCAGGGCCTTCTTCCTTCAGGATGCTGAGCTGCAGGTGCCCTTGCTCAGGTTGAAGTAGGGTGGGTGCAGGCTGAGGGTGTCTGTGCTAGGCTGGCCAGTAGGAGCACTGCAGGGCCCCAGGGGCAGCCCGCAGAGAGCCTCAAGCAGCGCTTTGCCATCTTCCTGGCTCCTAGAGCCTGGTATTTCTGGAAATAAATGTATTATTGGGGTAGGGGGAGCCCAAGTCCCTTCTCTACTCTGTTTCTGGAGAGCTTTCATGAAACACTCATGCCCAGGCATTTTCCCCAGAAATTGAGGCCCCAGGGCCTGGACATTTGGATTTTTCCAAAGCCCCAGTGGTTCTATGTGGCCAGGACCAAGAACCCCTGGTGGCAAAGGCAGTTTGCAATGGCAGGCAATGATCCAGACTTGGTTGAGGCACAGGTTCCTGGGCCCCTACTGTAAGACTTTCTGATACAGTAAGTGGATCTGGGGCAGGGAAGGATTACATTTCCAGGAAGCTCCCGGGGAGGCTGATGCTGCTGGACAGTTGACCACACTTTCAGTAGCACTATTATGACTGATTATCAGCTACTACAGACCATGGTAAAATGCAGAAGAAAACCTAAACTAAGAAATGACTGATAACAGGAAACCAGTGTGTTGAGCTCTTGCTATTTTCTTAAATCTTGGTTTGTATTATATCTGGACTGGCTTAGTATGTAAAACTACTAGTTAATATTCTTAATAATTTGCACTATTAATTTAAAAATGTAATAGGGTGCAGTGTATACTGCTTGGGTGATGGGTGCACTAAAATCTCACAGATCACCACTAAAGAATTTGCTCATGTAACCAAACACCACCCCTTCCCCAAATAACCTATAGAAATAAAAACTAAAATAAATAAAAATGTGAGCTCCAGGATGGGGTATTTTCAATGGCTTTTATTCTGTTACCTCAGTGGTTACCCAGTGCTAGAATTCCACGTGGCTTCCTTAATGTCCCACTTTCTCTTCCTTTGTTTTTCTACTAAAGGAAAAAGTAGCAACCTCCACATCTTCCAGAGACCTAGAGGGCAGTGCTGTGAGATGAGGGAAACCTGTACTTTTTGAGCTCGCTACCCCTTCTTCTTTCTATAAGTCTCCATGGCCCACCCTTGTTGCGTTAATTGGTGTTCTCTGTCTTGATAACTCTAAGACATCCTTACGCCTTCTTCCCCAAGCCCAGACTTGTATTTTTATGTAACAAACCTCCCTGTGTGTTTAGAAGGTACCTCGGTTGTATCTAAGATGATGATTTCTTCCTCAGGGGTGACCCATATGAGCACCACCGCCAAACCCCCCTCTCTCCTGTATCCTTCTCTACCCTGGTCTGACCCAGTTGATGGATGGTTTCCTGGAAGCAGAGGCTGCAGCTGTCCTGAAGCCCTCTGGCTCTTGCAGGATTACACTCAGCCCCTCTGTTAGAGACAGAATGCCTGTTCCTAGGTATTGCAAGGAAAAATTAGCATTCAGACAAAAAGTTTTCTCAGCAAGGCAATTTTACTTTCTGGAGAAAGGATGCTGTTCATCAGCTATCTTTCTACAAAAGCACAATGAACAAAGGAAAGGCAAGCATATTTATTTTTTACGCATTGGATCTTTACTGCTGTGTCTGCTGTCTGTTGGTTGGAACCAGACTTCACAATTCAAATTGAACCTGATTGGCTAAGAGCTTAAAACTTTTCTAAATAGGTAAAGACAATGGAGAACAAAGGAAAAGAAGAAGTTGCTTGCAAAAGGACTTAGAAAAGGAATAACCTTCCTAAATAAGGAAGGGGCTTAGGCTGCGAGCTGGGACATGCCTGTGAGCACGTCTAGCACAAATATCTTGGTTAAAGTACAAGGACATAGAATGTACTTATTCTTTTATGTCTGACAGCTACATAAGATAGGGCTTAACAAAGAGTTATTAGCAAAAAGCAAGAAAGCAGGAAGGCTGTGAAGAAAGTTAGTATTTGAAAGAAACTTATTATTTCTAACATTTTTTATTATTCTTTAACAAGAAGGGAAACTTTGAAGAGGAACTTTTAACTTTCTGCACCCTCCCTGTACCTGCCGCCTCTCACTGTTCTTACTGTGTGGTCCATCCTTTGGGGACCACAGCAAATTGGAACTCATCACTCCACAACCTCTGGTGGCAGGCTCGCAGCCAGTCCCAGGTGAAAAATTGCGCTTCTTATCATCTCCTAAAGACCTTTGCAGCTGGGCCCTGCCTACTTCTCTATGACAATTATTGAAGTTTCTACCATAGACACTAATTCCAGTTGTACAGAAGACATAGAATTCTTCCCAGAAAGGGTTTTTGAGTGACAAGAGCTGTTTGGAAACTGCTTTGAAAAGCAATAAACAAAAAGAAAAAACCTCAGTAAATGAACATGCTTACGTTTTTGTTTTTGAGACCAAGTCTTGCTCTGATGCCCAGGCTGGAGTGCAGTGGCACAATCTTGGCTCACTGCAACCTCTGCCCCCCGTGTTCAAGCAATCCTCCTGCCTCGGCCTTCTGAGTAGCTGGCATTACAGGCATGCACCACCACATCTAGCTAATTTTTGTGTTTTTAATAGAGACGGGGTTTCACCATGTTGCCCAGGCTGGTCTCAAACTCCTGGGCTCAAACCTTCCACCCGCCTCAGCCTCCCAAAGTGCTGGGATTACAGGCGTGAGCCACCGTGCCTGGCCAGCTTAGTTTTTAAGCGTTGTCTCCATTGGTCTTCGTCTGTCACTTGGTAAACTGGTACTCACTGCGAGGTGCCTGTCCTGAAACCTCACCTCTCCTACCCACACATGGGCTTGGGGGAAGGACCTGAGCCACCTTTATTTAGCTTCTCTATTTTTACCCCGGCACATTTTTCCTCCTGTATTTCTGGTTTTATCCCTAGGAGCACCTTAATCCTTGACTCTGCCTTACAGCATTCTCTGTGTTCATGCTAGAACCACCCAAGTGGATAAAAGGGACGTTATTTCTCTATTATTTCTTCCCTCTCTCCTCTCTGCTGCTGGTAAAGGAGGGGAAAGGAAAGATGATCCTCTCATTCCGGTGTAGAAGAATTTGTGGAGACTGGGCATATACTTGATTTTTGAGGTCACTTAAGGGCTGAGGGTGAACAATTAACTAGTTTTATGATTTTTATTTTTTATAGAGACAGGGTCTCACTCTGTCACCCAGGCTGGAGTGCAGTGGTGCGGTAATGGCTCACTGCAGCCAGGCTTAAGGAATCCTCCTGCCTCATCTTCCCAAGTAGTTGGAACTACAGGTGTGTGCCACCATGTCTAGCTTGTTATTTTTAGTTTTATTTTTTAATCCAAGCACACTGTCTGTATTCTCTGAACAGAATTCATCTGTGAATTTAGTAGTTTTCAAACATTTCTTTACCTATTTATAGGAGGAGGTAATCATAACCCTGGAAATACACGTCTGTTTAAATGCAGTATAAATACATGCATAGGCTGGGTGCGGTGGCTCACGCCTGTAATCCCAGTACTTTGGAATGCCAAGGCAGGCAGATCACCTGAGGTCAGGAGTTTGAGACCAGCCTGGCCAACATGGTGAAACCCCGTCTCTACTGAAAATACAAAATTAGTCAGGTGTGGTGGCACATGCCTGTGGTCCCAGCTGCTCGGGAGGCCGAGACAGGAGAATCGCTTGAACCCAGGAGGTAGAGGCTGCAGTGAGCCAAGATTGTGTCACTGCACTGCAGCCTGGGCAAGACAGAGCGAGACTCCGTCTTAAAAAAAAAAAAAAAAATCAAATACATGCGTATAACTGAAGCAAAAATTTATCAAATACATCTTAGTGCATGTGATACACTCAAATATGTTTATTTCAATTTAAAAAAAAAAGGGCTGGTCAGAACACTTTCTGTAAAGATCTGTGTAAAGGTTGCTGTCACATTTTTAAAAAAAACTCTTTAAAAATGTAAACCACTCTTACTTAGCCTGCAGGCTTTACAAAAACATACTGTGGGGTTGGATTAGGTTTGCAGGCAGTTGGTCTGGATTTTACTGAGTGCCTACTAAATTAATTTACCTATCACTAGCCTGCAGTTAGGAAAAAATGGGTCTGGTTTGAACTCTGAAAGTTAATTGAGAGAAACCAGTTTATGCTTCTCCATACTCCTTTCCTCTTAAAGCAGTAGTTACTAAACCTGGCAAAATTACCTAGAGAACCTTTTAAAAATTAGATTCACAGAACTGCTACTGACTCACTTTCTGGGCCCAGGAACCAGTTTTGAAAACCTTAGCATTTGGTAATGTCCTCTAAATCTTCCACAAATGATTGATAGCTTCTTCCCCCAAGAAGAAGCCCTAGTAAGAAAGTAAGAAGGTTAACTCTATACTTCTAGGGAAATAAAGAGCAGTGATCTTTTCTCTTAATTGGGTGACATCTGTGTTTTTTTTTTTTGGAATGCACTGATGTAATTCTTAACCTTAAAATTATATTTTCCTTTGTAGCTTTGCCAATTTGAGAATTTACCCACATGGATTGGTGTTGCTGGACCTTCAGAGTTACGATGGTGACGCACAAGGCAAAGAAGAGATCGACAGTGTTGGTTTTTCAGTTTCATTTACTCAGTGTTTAAGGATCATAATATCTGCTTAGCTTAGTATTAAAATGATTTTCTCTTCATTGCTTATCTCCAGTTAACTTAATTTTAAACTTTCCTCCCTCCACATAAGTGATTTCAGAATAGAAGTAGTTGTTTAGTTGTTTTTAGGAACGTGGTGTCAGTGTTCCCTTTTAACTGCCTGAGTATGAGTAATCTTACTTTCCACTGGAGGGAATAGAAAACCTTTAACCAGGATTTTATAGCTGCAGTACCGTTTAGCCTTCCGCTTCCATATTATTTTGTTCCTAACTTGTGCTAAGGTTAGGTCAGCAACATGAAAGGGGGATAGTTGATATGGGAAAGTGGAATTGGGCCAGGCCTACGGGCTGCTGGAGGGTAGAAGGAGGGACAGGTCAGTATTGTACAGCTCTGTGAACACAGCCTCAGTCGTTGGGTCTGTAATTTAGCTGTTCCATGCAGCTTATTCTACAAGTCCATTGATTTTTCTTTTAATTGTAGATTTTGAACAAAGTAGAAGAAAGAATGAAAGAATTGAGTCAGGAAAGTACTGGACGGGTGAAACGGTGAGTCCACTCTTGAATGTCCTTTTATATTTAATCAATTGAAACAATCGGAGGTGGCTGGGCGTGGTGACTCACACCTGTAATCCTGGCACTTTGGGAGGCCGAGGTGGGTGGATCACTGGAGGTCAGGAGTTTGAAACCAGCCTTGCCAACATGGTGAAACATCATCTCTACTAAATATACAAAAATTAGCCGGGTGTGGTGACACATGCCTGTAATTCCAGCTACTTGGGAGGCTGAGGCATGAGAATGGCTTGAAACCCAGGAGGCAGAGGTTGCAGTGAGCTGAGATCGTACCACTGTACTCCAGCCTGGGTGACACAGCGAGACTGTCTCCAAAAAAAAATCAGAATGGCAGTGTTGTCCTCAGTAGCGTCTGCTTAAGATATGGAAAAGATCAAAATCAGCATCTGCCTCTGACAACATGGTGAACCGAACTGCTGGGCCCTTCACACCAAAACCAGTGTATGAACACACATGTGCATGGGTGCGCACACACAAATGCTGGGTAAAATGAAACAAAGGCAGGAAGGATATATGGACCAACTCCAAGGAGTTGGAACTACATAGAGTGGAGATCCAGGTAGAGCTGCTGCCTCATCAAAGGGAGCTAGAAAACTCCTGACTTCAACCCTTCCAGGAAAGAGAAAAGGTCACTTTTTCAGCTTCAGGTTTTAGGCCCCAGAGTAAGGTTAAGCAATTTTAGGAGACTTCTGACAGGGTGGGGTGATAAGAAAATTTGCCTCAAGGCTTTCAAAGAGGAAAGCTTTCCAAGATACTGAGAAATGATAGGCCACCAAACTTAAGCTGCCATAGGCAAGTTATTTGCAAGTGATCATGAGGAAAATGAAGCTCTCCCTATCCAGTGGGATGGGCAGTAGCCCCACATGGCTAAAGTTAATTAAAATACACAGTTCAGTTCCTTAGTCACAATAGGTAGTGGTTAGTTGTACCACGTTGGATGGTACAACTACAGAACGTTTTCATCATCAAAATTTCTGTTGGACAGTGTTAAAACGTTTGCCAGTGGCGTCAGATTTTAAAAGAATGCAGTTTTGATATTTGTGGGAAGGAACTAGGGTGTGGTACATCATGGGAATTAAGAAGTGCTTTGGATACACAGCATGTAACTGCAGGACAGTTTACTGTTACCCTGCCTTGGTGGCTCATCAGGTCTTAAGGCATAGAAGGCCTGTCCCTTGCTCATAAAATTAACCTCATAGTTGCAGAGACAGACACAGAGGGACTTGCTTAGTGATGACCAACTGGAATATAGGTTCCTCCAGAAGAGGGAATTCTTACTGGCAAGTGTTAAGATCTTTAAGTACTTAATTACTCACCATGCTAAGTTTGATCAGCCCATAAGAAAGCTCCAGAGCAGATGTAAGATAACTAGGTAATTGTTATTGTAAGATAAGCTATTGTAAGATAACTAGGTAATTGTAACCTGTAGTTAGAGAGGAAAGCAGGAAATTGAAAATGAAAAGAAGATGACACAGTACAGAACTTGTCTACTTCTTTGAGATCTGTTAGAGAACTCAGGCTCTTTTATCTCATCCAGGCTCAGTTGAGGGTCCCCAGCCATGTCTCTTCCCCTTCACCTTCCTTTAAAAACACATCCACACCCCTATACCCATACCACTTTTTGGACATTACTTTCATCTTTTCCTGTTTGCAGGGTTTTCCTTATCTGCACCCATTTGCAATGAACAGGTTCCCCAGTGTCAGAACGAGTCTTAACTCGGTGATAATGAATTGGTCCACATCAAAATATGGTCTGATTTTTATCAGTTACCTCTAGGAGTGAGTAAACAGAGTACATTTATGGGCTTCATCATGAGAAGTTTGATTGTTTTCTTTTTTTGGTATAGGAATTTTCTAAGTCAGAGTGGAGTTAAGCTTTAGATCTTTAAAATGCCTTGCTTATACTTGTCACAGTTTTAATTATCTTTTCATAAAATAAGGTTGAAGAGAGCTAGAAACTGGGAATACCTTTGCTATTGGCCTCAAGAGGACAAGGATTGCTATACTTTTTAATTTTAATTTGGAGAATGAAGATCAGAGGTTAAATGTTAGAGATTAAATCATTAACAAATAACCCAGTGACATGATCTGAAATTATTCCCCTTTGACTGATGAGTGAAATCTGAATCTTTGACTAAGAAGCTATGGGATGTACTTGAATTTATTTTTGTTTAAAACTTTCAAATGAAAAGGAACAACAAATAAGATCACATAAATAAACTTTCATTTTAAAAGATTCTTGCAATTTACACAGTATATCTGAGGCCTGGGCTATAATCTACCTGAATTGTTATAATCCAGTTTCAATTTTCAGCAGTGAAGGTTGGAGTTTGGTAGGGGCTCCATAGTACCTCCTGGTAGCCCATTATAGGGAGATGCACTTTAATGCTAGGTTGAGCACCTCATTAAGGTAATGGCTTTCACATCCTGTTAAAATCCTTCCTTTGCCAGTCTTTAAAAACCATAATATTCCAATGTAGAAAAGAACTCTTCACCTTAACCAAGGCACTACTGACATAACTTCACCTTAGCCAAGGCACAGTTTATTTTCAATGGGTTTGTCTATAGTGCGGTAATTGCCTATAGCTGACTGGCTGTCAAGCAGAGGGTAGTCTTCCTCCCCTGGAAGTGAGTGACTTCTTCACCTTGGTCCAGTGCCGTGGGTGGCTCACTCTCGCCTCACTCCCCACTGTCAGCCAGGGGTGTAAAAGGCTTCCTCCAAGTCCTGTTTGCCTGCTCTCTAGGGGTTGTCCTGTTTGGTGCTTTACATTTTACAACTTAAGAACCCTCTGGAATTCCTCATAGTCTGAAAGCTGAATTTGTTCACATGGAAGGTGAAGAAGTGGTTAAATCAAGAGTTGTTAGGATTACATGAATTTATGGGAGTGTGCCTTTTCAATCTTAGTGTTTTTTTGTAGATATTAGTATTTCCTCATAGAAAGTCTTGTTAACTTGTAACAGGTTTAGACTGTACTCTTGGAAGCTGCTGAGCAGGGAAGGGAAAGAGACTCATAAGACTATAAGTCAGGCTGCATATCCCAGCATTCTAGGTGTCTACAGCTGTACTTCATGCCGTTTTAATGTTCAACACTACTGTGTTTGAGAACACATGATTCACGTGGTTGTGTTATGTATGCAGTGAGTTCTCATTTTCTTTGTGTTTAGGTTAGATTTGCCAAGCCCCTTTTCCACGTCTTTTTTTTCCTGTCATTTGGTGTCCTCTGCTGGTGTCTTCTGGTACATTCATCCTGTCAGAAATATTGGGTGTTTACAAAAGGATGAATGAGAAAATCATCATTTTGCAGCTACTCCAGTAGTAACTAGTTCAGGCCAGAATTTTCTAGGTGCTAAAGCCACTGGTAAAAGTTTGTTGGGGGGTCAGGACTTCTACCCAGTTTCAGAGGACCACCCCACAGTCTGCTTAGTAATTTTAAAGGGTGAAAAGTTTCCTTTGCAAATGGAGAGATCCCGTGAACACCACTTTAACCAAGTGATCACAGACTTAGCATCACCAATAATAGGACAAGTACACATCTGTGTTCCTGATATGATGCCTGTGTAATATATGTCAAACTGACTCTAACCATGAAGAGTGAGAGATTATCAGGTAAACCCACGAGTCATTTTTCTGCAGAATACCTGGTCTGTACTTTGAGATATCAACATCATGAAACATACCAGGAAAAAAAAATTCTACGTTACATAAGGATAAAAAAGGAAAAAAAAAAGGGAAATGCAGTGTACGAGCCTTTATTCAAGAGCAGAACATCTATAAAGGACATAACTGGGATAACAGGGGACACTTGAAGATGGGCTCTATACTAGATAACCATATCATACCTGTGTGAGCTTCTGTGAATATGGTTATGTAGATAGTCGTAAGAGACATATAATGCTGGAGCATTTGAAGTATGAAGAGTGCAGTGATCATCTTCTCCTTCAGCTTTTTATTAGAGAAAATCTGAAGCATGACAGGATTTTTTAAAAAAGTAAACTGTGTACAATAGTTGTCAACATTTGGTGGTGGCTGCGATTATATAAAATTAAAAGTCCAAGCTTTGGATTCTTTTTGTGCTTGTCAAGAGTCTGCAGTCATGTGGCTTTCTTTTGCACACTCTTCATCCCACGTCCACTCGCAAGGCAGTGTTCTAGTAAGGTACATTTCTGGTTTTCTCTTTTTCTAGATTACCACCCATAGTTCGAGGAGGAGCCATTGACAGATATTGGCCCACTGCTGATGGGCGCCTGGTTGAATATGACATAGATGAAGTGGTGTATGACGAAGATTCGCCTTACCAAAATATAAAAATTCTACACTCAAAACAGTTTGGAAATATTCTCATCCTCAGTGGGGATGTTAGTAAGTATTCCATCCCTGCCCCGATCGCGTGACAAAGTGGTGATGTGTTGCATGATGGTATTTTCCTGACAGTTACTGCTGTTGTGGATTTGTTCAAGTTTGTTTTTGACACTGCTGGTTTTTGAGATGCACATTTATGTCATATTAACCTGTGGGGTGTCTGGGCTTTCATATAAACTTTGTCTTGACATTGCTTCCTTAGTGATGAGTATTGGGATTGTATTTCAAAAGAAAATGCAATTGGTTATTTAAAAAACAAAAACCATCTGGGCGCAGTCGCTCACATGTGTAATCCCAGCACTTTGGGAAGCCGAGGTTGGTGGATCACGAGCAGGGGATCGAGACCATCCTGGCTAACATGGTGAAGCCCCGTCTCTACTTAAATATAAAAAATTAGCCGAGCGTGGTGGTGCGCACCTGTAGTCCCAGCTACTCAGGAGGCTGAGGCAGGGGAATTGCTTGAACCCAGGAGTCGGAGGTTGTAGTGAGCCAAGATCGAGCCACTGTACTCCAGTCTGGCGACAGAGCAAGACTCCATCTCAGAAAACACCCAGAAAACAAAAATTTTTTTTTCCCAGAAAAATTCAAACCTAAGTAGACAAACTAGTGTGATGAACCCACATGTACTCACTATCGAGTGTGAATAATTATCAACTCCTAGCCAGTCTTTTACCTAAACCCCAGTCCACTTTGTCCCTCTCATTATTTTGAGCAGCTCACAGACATCATTATTACATTTGTAAAGATGTAATTGCTTTTAATTATTCAGTATATTGGCACATTTCCAAGGCTGGATTTTCTTCCCACTGACTAATGTCTGTTTGTATTAGGTGTCAAATGATGAGGTTGGATGGAAAAAGTCCTCAGTGGGAAAAAAAGCTTGTATATTGTTCACAGTTTTTAAAGATTGAAAAATTTACATTTTGGGCTAGATCCCAGCACTTTCTAGTGTGGTGAGGCCAAGTGGTTTGTGTGTTTAGGTAGACTCAGCATTTGTATTTCTGTTTCTCCTCCCTAGATTTGGCAGAGAGTGATTTGGCGTATACCCGGGCCATCATGGGCAGCGGCAAAGAAGATTACACTGGCAAAGATGTACTCATTCTGGGAGGTGGAGATGGGGGCATATTGTGTGAAATAGTCAAACTAAAACCAAAGATGGTCACTATGGTAGAGATATCCTTTGTCAAATAAGAGAACAAGTTCAGTGGGCTTCTTTTGTTTCCTTCCTTCCTTTAGTGTCTCAACTCAAATTAATGTTACCACGTACTAGAGGCAAATGTATTTACCTAGACTGCCTTGAACGGACAACTTAGTAACAGTACCCTTTTATGTGGCCATCAATAAAGAAATAATTGGCCAGGCACAGTAGCTCACGCCTGTAATCCTAGTACTTTGGGAGGCCGAGGTGGGTGGATCACCTGAGGTCAGGAGTTCGAGACCAACCTGACCAACATGGAGAAAACCCCGTCTCTACTAAAAAATAGAAAATTAGCTGGGTGTGGTGGCAGGCACCCATAATCCCAACTACTCGGGAGGATGAGACAGGAGAATCGCTTGAATCCAAGGTGGCAGAGGTTGCAGTGAGCCAAGATTGTGCCACTTCACTCCAGCCTGGGTGACAGAGTGAGACTCCATCTCAAAAAAATAGTCTACCTAGTTGAGGATTAAAGGGCAGGTGACTTTGATACTGTGTGTGCTGCTCAGCAGTTTCCAAAATGGCTTCTGTAAAGCCATCTCATAAGGAGAAAAGAAGATTCAGTTTGAGTGTCCTTAGTGTAAAAATAAAATCACTGCCTTATTCATCGTTTTGTTAAATTTGTGATACCCGAGTTAGTATTTGTAAAACCTTTGTCTTAACCCTATCTTTAAAGTATTACTCTTTCAGAATTCTTTGATATACCCAAATTCTCCTTAACCTGTTTCGGACATTGACCAAATGGTGATCGATGGATGTAAGAAATATATGCGAAAAACGTGTGGTGATGTCTTAGACAATCTTAAAGGAGACTGCTATCAGGTAATTGTGTTTTCTCGATAATGTAGTTTTAAGTCAACTGATAATATAATTGATTACATTGATCGGAATTATAATACATCAAAATTGTGCCTTCTTAAAACAGCTTTTAGTATAATTGGTTGAGAAGATAAATATATCACCTGTCTCTTCGTGTGAGTTACATGTGTATTTGTATTTAGGGTGCATGTGTACCCATGATGGGAAAGCACCAACTCCAGATTCTCTGAATTGAATACAATGAATTCTTACAGAAGATGTCATGTGACCAGGTGTGGTGGTTCACACCTGTAGTCCCAGCACTTTAGGAGGCTCATGTGTGCAGATCACTTGAGCCCAGAAGTTCAAAACCAGCTTGGGCAACATGGCAAAACCCCGTCTCTACAGAAAAAATTAGCTGTGTGGTGGTGCGTACCTATAGTCCCAGCTACTCTTGAGGCTGAGTGGGGAGGATCACTTGAGCCGGGGGGGTTGTGGCTGCAGTAAACCAGATTGTGCCACTGCACTCCAGCTTGGATGACAGAGAGAGACCTGTCTCAAAAAAGGAAAAAAAAAAACAAAAACAGATGTCATGTACCTTTTTGTCTCTCTATTCTGAATGATCTCTTTGAGGCTGGGTCTTTCAGAGGGAATTCAGGGGTCTAATTGGTAGATCTAGATGATTAAAATGTTTGAGGTAGGAACAGTTGCTTCTTTTTTGTTCTAAATTCTACTGTACTTAAAAGGTGAGTCATGGTTTATAGGATACCTTTTGTGCTGCATTTTGGGGATGCATTATGTTCACTGGCCATAAATACAGTACTTGTTAGAGCAAGATATCCAAGCAAATAACATATTTTAACAGGATTTCTTTTTTCTTTTTTGGCGTGATCTCAGCTCACTGCAACCTCTGCCTCCCAGTTCAAGTGATCCTCCCAACTCAGCCTTCTGAGTAGCTGGGACCACAGACGCATGCCACCACACCTAGCTAATTTTTTTGTGTTGTTGGTAGAAGTGGGGTTTTGCCATGTTGCCCAGGCTGGTCTCAAATGCCTGAGCTCAAGCGATCTACCCACTTTGGCCTCCCAAAGTGCTGGGATTACAGGCGTGAGCTACTGCTCCTAGCCAACGGGATCTTATATGTATATCTCCAGACTTATAAGCAATTTAGACAAGTTCTTTAATATGTAAATTACACCTCCACCACCCATCTTACCTAAATTTATTTGCATGGCACACAGATGTTACTTTTTAAGTTGAGAAAGGAAGTATATCCACATGAAATGCAATTGTGATTGTGTTGTGGACAAAATGGGAAGATATAATTAAGCTTATACTATTTGAAAGCCTAAAAGGGGTGGGAGAATTAGGTTCTTCTGAGCTATGGCAGAATTATTTCACAATGGGCTCAGAGTTACCGTTTACCAATAATGGGCCAGACCCTCTGCCTGCAGTGTTTAGTCCTCACACCTATACCCAGTGGGCAATATTTCTATTACATGGGTGAAGAGCTTAGGGAGTGTAGATGGAATTTATTCAAGGTTATAGGGTAACTTAGAGGAATGTCAGACTCCTATCATCTCCATATATATCTTTTTTTAATTTCCTTATATATTTTACATAAATTTAAGTAAAAAAAAAAGAATAGCATTGTAAACCCTAAACAGCAATACAGTAGAGTTGTTGACTTTTGTAACTAGAGGCCAAATAGAAGTGGGAAGATTTGCTAACGGCCTCTGAAAAGAAGCTCTTGGCCTGAGAGCCGACCCAAAAGCAGACCACCAAAGGCATATGTTGTCCAAGTCATTTGGACCCTTGAGGCAAGGGAAAAGCAGTGTTCTTATTTAAAGCAGAACTTGGGGGAAGTTGGTACCTGTGCATCCTCTTTCCTCATCTACCTTCTCTCTGGAATAGCACAACCACCAAGAGGAACCTAGAATATTCCTGAGGCTAAGAGTTATCTTAAAGATAGGTGGGTGGAAAAAGTCAGTTATCTTAAAGATAGGTGGGTGGAAAGGCACAGTGGCTCAGGCCTGTAATCCCAGCACTTTGGGAGGCTGAGGCGGGCGGATTACCTGATGTCAGGAGTTCAGGACCAGCCTGGCCAACATGGTGAAGCCCTGTCTCTACTAAAAAATATAATAGCTGGGCGCAGTGGTGGGCACCTGTATTTTGCCCAGCTACTCGGAAGGCTGTGGCAGGACAGTTGCTTGAACCTAGGAGTTGGGGGTTGCAGTGAGCCAAGATGCACCATTGCGTTCTATCCTGGGTAACCAGAGCAAAACTCTGTCTCAAAACAAAAAAGATAGGTGGGTAGGGTTCTTTTGCCTATGGGGTTGGGTGAGAAGAGAGATCAGTCAGCCGCCACCTTTCCTTCCTGGTTGGGAAGCCCCTTGGCCATTAAATGCTACTGTAAATTACATCTTGACTGTTATGAATACTGCAATAAGCACCTGGGTGCAGGTATACCTTTGATATGCTAATTTCCTTTCCTTTGAATGAATACCTAGTAGTGGGATTGCTTGATCCTATGGTAGTTCTATTTTTAGTTTTTCGAGAAACTTGCATCCTGTTTTCCATGATGGCTGTATTGACACAGATCCACCAACAGTATCTAAGAGTTACCTTTTCTCTGTGTCCATGTAAAGCTTTGTTATTTTTTGTCTTTTTAGTAATAGCCATTCTTATTGGGGTGAGATGATGTCTCATGGGGGTTTTGAGTTGCATTTCCCTGATGATTAGTAATGTTGAACATTTTTTCACATGCCTGTTGGCATATGTAATTCTCTGGAGAAATGTTTATTCTATTTTTTTGCTCTCCTCTTCCCCTTTTTAAAAAATGAAGTCTCCTACTTACATTATTTAGAGATGAGGAGGGGATCTCACCATGTTGTCCAGGCTGTCCTCGAATTCCTGGGCTCAAGCAGTCCTCCCACCTCAGCCTCTTGAGCAGCTGGGACAACAGGCATGCATCACCATGCTTGGCTCCTTTGCCTACATTTTAATAGGATGGTGATTTTTTTTTTTTTGAGACGGAGTTTCACTCTTGTTCTCAGGCTCTGGAGTGCAGTGGTGTGATCTCGGCTCACTGCAACCTCTGCCTCCTGGGTTTAAGCAATTCTCCTGCCTCAGCCTCTCTAGTAGGTGGGATTACAGACACCTGCCACCACGCCCAGCTAATTTTTATATTTTTAGTAGAGATGGGATTTCACCACATTGGCCAGGTTGATCTCGAAGTCCTGACCTCTGGTGATCTGCCCACCTCAGCCTCCCAAAGTGCTGACATTACAAGCATGAGCCACCGCACCCGGCCGATTTTTTTTTTCCTTTTGCTGTAAGTTCTTTGTATATTCTGGATACTAGTCTCTTGTCAGATGAACAGTTTGCAAATCATCGTTCCTTCATATACATGGGAAAATGTATAAGTTTGCGCATACTCAAGTTGCACAGTTGGCCCTTGGAACCCACCTATGTGAAAAGTTGTCTCTCTGTATACATGGGTTTCACATCCCGAGAATAATGTATTTTCCATCCATTTGGTAAAAACAAAATAAATCCGCACATTAGTGGGCTCTCTCAGTTTAAACCCATGTTGTTCAAGGGTAAACTATCTTCTCCCATCTGTGGATTGTCTCCTCTGATTTTTTTCCTTTGCTGTGCAGAAGCTCTTCAATTTAATGTAGTCCGGTTTTGTCTTTTTTGTTTGTTTGTATGCCTATGCTTTCAAAGTCTGAGCCATAAAATCTTTGCAGAGCCCAGCATCCCGAAGCATTTCGTTTCCTTCTAGTAGTTTTGGATCTTAATTTAAGTGTGTTTAATCCTTATATGTGATGACAGATGGGGATCTGGTTTCTTCTGTGTAGGGATATCCAGTTTTCCCAGCACCATTTGAGGAGCAGGGTCCAGGTTGTCTACCCATGGACCTAGAGGTTCCTTGGCAATTTCGGTAATCTGTCTTCTGACTCTGCAGTAATGGGCAACCCCAAGGTCAAGGCTTATGGCAAGAAGGCACTGATCCCCTTCAGAAACACTGTCACGCACATGGATGACTTTTGCTAAGCTGAGTGAACTGCACTGTGAGAAATGACATGTGGCTCCTGAGAGTTTCCTGCTCCTAAACAGTACGATACTGAGTACTTTGACAACCCACATCAGCAAGGACACCCACAATGCAGGCTTCCTGCCGGAAGCTGTGGGTAATGCTCTGACCTGCAAGTACCACTGAGTTCCCTGTCCACTCGCTTGGTGCCTACTGGCTGGCCCTGTGTCTGAATAATTCATCTCCTTGAGGATATGGGGCCTGGGCTGGGCATGGTGGCTCACCCCTGTAATCCCAGCACTTTGGAAGGCCACAGCGGGCGGATCACTTGAGGTCAGGAGTTTAAGACCAGTCTGAGCAACATGGAGAAAACCCGTCTCTACTAAAAATGCAAAATTAGCTGGGTGTGGTGGTGCATGACTGTAATCCCAGCTACTTGGCCATTGCACTCCAGCCTGGCCAACAAGAACAAAACTCTGTTTCAAAAGGAACAAAAAAACATATGGGGCCTAAATGGGTTAGGGGATTGTCCTGTCAGCCGACTTACAATAAAAAAATTCTGCTCTATAAGAAAAAGAGAAATGCTGCCTTTAAAAAGATACCAAGTCTTTGCAGCTGTTTATTTGAAAAACACAGTTACTGTTTAATATTTTTAAAAAATGTTCTAAAGCCCCCTCTTTTATAATGATAGAATACCTTAAAAGTAAGGTCAGTCGTGGTGTCTCAGCCTGTAATCCCAGCACTTTGGGATACCAAGGCGGGTGGATCACTTGAGGTCAGGAGTTTGAGACCAGACTGGCCAATGAGGTGAAACCCTGTCTTTACTTAAAATGCAAAAATTAGCTGGGTGTGGTGGTGGACACCTGTAATCCCATCTACTCTGGAGGCTGAGGCAGGAGAATTGCTGGAACCCGGGAGGCAGAGGTTGCAGTGAGCTGAGATCATGCCACTGCACTCCAGCCCGGGCCACAGAGCGAGACTGTCTCAGGAAAAAAAAAGAAAAAGAAAACCTTAATAGTAAAATCAAATAGTACACAAAACTAAAGATTGCTTTTACATATGTACAAAATTTCCAAGTAAAATAATAAGCGAAATCTGGCAACTTAAAGAATTCTATATTATGCTCAAGTAGGATTTACTTAGAAGTGTGAAGATTTGAATTTTAAGAAATCTGTCAAATTAATTCACTACATGAATAATTTAAAGGAGGAAAATAACAGATGACAAAGAATTTGAGAATATTTAGCAGTCATTTTTGATAAAAACTCGTGCAATATACCGATGTCAAATTAGCCGGGTGTGGTGGCATGTGCCTGTAATCCCAGCTACATGGGAGGCTAAGGCAGGAGGAAAGCTTGACCTCAGGAGGTGGAGGTTGCAGGTGAGCAGGGATCCAGCCATTGCACTCCCGCCTGGGTGACAGAGCGAGACTCTTGTCTCAAAATAAATAAATATATATATACACACACATGCACACACACACACACATATACATATATGTGTATTTCCATGTAACAAATCTGTACATGTACTCCCTGAATCTAAAATAAAAGTCTAAAAAAATTACTTGAATAAAATAAAATTGCAATAGCTGTGAAACTTAATAGAAACTTAGGTTATGGTAAATAGAAAAACAGAAAATATAATAGATAGCAAAAGCCGTTTCCACTGAAAATAGGAACAAGATGAGGATGCCTATTATCTTATTCAACATTGTTTTTTGAGGCAGCTGGGATAGTAAAGTAGAAAGATGAAAACAGTATAAATAATCTATTTACAGATGATATGAATACTAGAAAATCCAGGAAACATATATGGAAAATTATTTGAATTAATGAGAATTTAGTAAAGTGGATAAAGCCAGCCTAGATCTTTTTCTCTATACTAAATGCTAAACCGTTTAAATAGGATTTCTTTCCCACCCATTTCCTTTCAAAGTAATCAAGTGTTAAATTCCTAGGAATATATTTAACAAGAATGGTATCGTGAGACTGGTATGAATTATGTTAAGATCTTATTGAAAGATCTCAAAGTCTGAATATGTGGAGAGGCATGCTATATTTCTTGTACTGAAAGAACAGAACAGGCTGGGTATGGTGGCTCACATCTGTAAACCCAGCACTTTGGAAGGCCAAGGTGGGCAGATCATTTGAAGTCAGGAGTTAGAGACCAGCCTGGCCAACATGGTGAAATCTTGTCTCTACTAAAAATACAAAATTTAGCCAGACGTGGTGATAGGTGCCTGTAGTCCTAGCTACTCTGGAGGCTGAGGCAGGAGAATTGCTTGAACCTGGGAGGCGGAGGTTATAGTGAGCTGAGATTGCACCACTGCATTCCAGTCTGGGTGACAGAGCAAGACTCTGTCTCCAAAAAAAAAGTAACAGAACAATGTCTATTTCTTCCCAATTAATTATGAATAATCCCAAGGAGTGGGGAGGGGTTTAAAATTAGACTGACTGATTTTAAAGTTTATTTGTAAAAATATCTAAGAATAGGCTGGGTGCAGTGGCTCACCCCTGTAATCAGCACTTTGGGAGGCTGAGGCGGGCAGATCACAAGGTCAGGAATTTGAGACCAGCCTGGCCAACATGGTGAAACCTTGTCTTTACTAAAAATTCAAAAATTAGCTGGGCATGGTGTTGCAAATCTGTAGTCCCAACTACTCAGGAGGCTCAGGCAGGAGAATCACTTGAACCCGGGAGGCGGAGGTTGCAGTTAGCCAAGATTGTGCCACTTGCACGGCAGAGTGAGACTCCATCTCAAAAAAAAAAAAAAAAAATCTAGGAATAGCCAAGAAAACTTGAAAAATGAATCATAGTGTGAAGCAAAATACGTCCTATTCGTTGTTAATATACTGTAAGGCACAGTAATCAAATAGGAAGTATGAAAGGAATACCCAAGAAGCTGGGAATATCACAGGAACTTGAATATGTCTGAGTATGTATTCCTACACACTACTAATATGATCTAAGATGCATTTCAGTTGACTTGGGAAAAGGTTTAGTTGAGTTAATGTGAGATGCTGGTATAATGAGTTATCCATCTGCATGAGAACCAAGTTAGCTAACCATAGAAATAGGAATTTTGGTGACTTAGGCTCTAAGTGTAAAAATGAATACATTAAAGACAATTTAGAGTACTTACCCTTGGAGTTGGGAAATCTCTTAAAGATAGGATACTCAAACTGTTTATGGTATTATTTTGTCATTACCAAGCCAATGTCAGACTGGAAGAAAGACTGGTAACAAACATGACTGGGAGTTGATCCCTTGAATAATGCAGAGTCCCTACAGCTTAGAAATGAAGTTAGCTAAATTTAAAAAGGTGTAAAGGATATGAACTGGTACTTCTCGGAAGATGGAAGTGAAATAACCTCTAAAAAGTACAAGATGGTCACCCATGTCAGTGTCCTAGGAAGTTCTTGTGAAAACGTCAGCAACAGACTTGGCAAAATTTACTAGAGGGGTGATATCCCATGCTGGGGAGGACATGAGGAGGAGACAGATGCCCATGTGCATTGCTGGTTGAAGTGTTAATTGCTGTCAAAACCGAAACACGTGGCTTCTACCCTGTGTTTGAACACCCAGCCCACAGTTATAAAGGTCTCACTACAAGGTTTATCACAGCTGTGCTTGTAGTGGCCAAGGCTTGGCAATGACAACAGAAATAACGTTTTTAGTGGAATGCTATATTTTTTAAAATGTGTGTTATCATTACCTGGAGAGATATTAGGTGAAAATGTTCAAGTTGCAAATGATTCATGTGATCCAAATTTTATAAAACAGAACATACGTTTGCGTTTGTATGTAAGTATTTGTAAGAATCTGTGTGAGCATATGGAAATGTGAGATTATCAAACAGGATTAATATGTGGATTGAAGGCAGCTGTGGTGTTGGTACCTCCTGTATCTTTCCATAGTTGGATGTGTATAATGCATTAAGTGAGGTAAGTTATAAAACAATAGGACAGAAAAATCCCAGTTTTTTAATATTATAATTTTGAGACTATAAGAAGAAGCATGAGGAATAACATGGGATAGGTTATCTTAGGGAATTGTGGTGAACTTTTTTTTTTGAGACAAGGTCTCAGTCTGTCACTCAGGCTGGAGCGCAGTGGTGTGACAATCATGGCTCACTGCAGCCTCAAACTCCCAGGCTTAAGCAATCCTTGCACCTCAGCTTCCTCAGTAGCCGGGACTACAGGCACATACCACTAGGCCCAGCTGATTTTTGTATTTTTTCTAGAGATGGGCTTTCACCATGTTGCCCAAGCTGGCCTTGAACTCCTGGGCTCAAGTGTTCCACGCACTTCAACTTCCCAAACTACTGGGATTACAGGTGTTGGGCTGCCGCACCTGGCCTGGCAAACTCTTAAACTATTGATTTCTGGCTATTGTATGGATTTTTCTTTTACTTGAATGTATTTTTTTTAGACTTAGAAAACTTAAAGATGACAAGAACTCCAGTTTAGTTCAGGGTGTTGCTTATATCCAGATGTGTCCCCAGCATAGAGCCTCAGTACGTCAAAGACACGGCAGACCTCAAACTTCTTTCCTGTATTAACTGTGTATGACCTGTATAGGAATTACAGCTGGAGTCTTTATTGACTCTGATGGTGGAAGCTGTTATATATAGCTTTATTAACAGTAGCCCAAGCGTTAGAGAAAATTGAGAAACAACATGTTAATAGTTTAAGTAAGATGTAAAAATAAATCCATAAACCATGAAGTCATTTCAGTGCTTAGTGTAAAAGAAAAATCAGGCTGGGTATGGTGGCTCATGCCTGTAATCCCAGCACTATGAGAGGCTGAGACAGGCAGATTGCTTGATCCCAGGAGTTCAAGGCCAGCGTGGGCAACATAGATCTTGTCCCTACAGAAAGTTTTAAAAAAATAGTTTATTAATTTAAAAAAATAAGAAAATTAAAAGAAGATGATACAGAGAGTGGTAGGAGAGGCAGTATAGATTAGAGATGAAAGTATGAAGTTGGCTTTCAGGTATACTTCGTGGATCTGTTGCTTATTGGGAGCCCATGGCTGAGCTGGATAACGCCTCAAGTTTGTTTCTGCATTGGTAAAATGGGGATGATAATAGCACCTCTAGGGTTGTTGCTTCATTGAAATGAGAAGGCATGTAAAGCATACATGGCAAGCACTTAATTTTTGCTATTAACAGACATAGATGAAAGTTTTTTGGTTCCTGTAGCAGATGCTGTGGGTATAAACCCCCACTTAGCATTTTTTTCTCCTTCCTTTACTAGTGTTTTTTGTTTTAACTACATCCACATGTTGATTCACTCATCTATTCCTGTTCTTTCTGGAAGGTTCTAATAGAAGACTGTATTCCGGTATTGAAGAGGTACGCCAAAGAAGGGAGAGAATTTGATTATGTGATTAATGATTTGACAGCTGTTCCAATCTCCACGTCTCCAGAAGAAGGTAGATTTATATATTTTTTAAACCAAGATATCTGTCATGGAAATGTTTTTCTTGGCACCATGTGAGGGTGAAAGGATCTTCAAGATTGTCTAGTTCACTCACATTTTTAAAAAAGGGAGTTAAATTAACATTCATGGTGGAAAGATGACTGGATTTGGCTTCAGTTCCTGTTCTGCCACTAAATGAGTGAACTAACTCAGTCATTTGAAAGAAAAATGAAGTAAAATGACTCATTACATCATTGAGACAGTAAATCGTTTGATAATTTATTTAATTATGTGATTTTCAGCTTGTATTGGGACAAACTGGTCACTTACCTAAGCAACAGCAGAGATCATTCCTTTTCTCAAACCTTATGCTCCAAATCACAGCTAGTTCATGTTTTTTCTATAAACTCAAGTTCCTGCTGAGTTTGCAGACTCTTTGAATCTCTCTCAGGATGTTGCTGCTTTCCCCCTTACTTAAAGCAGTTTTCTTTCAGGTTTCAGCCACTGCCTTTGTGTTGAATCTATTGGTATCATGAGAGCAGTGCTAGGTGGATGCACATTGATTTTGGCATCCAAAATCAATTACATTATTGTTCATGAACAAACTCTTTGAATAGTGGGTCTTACAGTCATGGCTCTTTTTCTTCTTCTTTTGGTATTGAGTATTTGAATATTTTACTTCAGATGTTGTTGATACATACAAACCCATATTTATGAAACTTGTTTTTTTTAAACATTCAGATTCCACATGGGAGTTTCTCAGACTGATTCTTGACCTCTCGATGAAAGTATTGAAACAGGATGGGAAATATTTTACACAGGTAGGCTACTGAACAGTTTTTTTTTTTCAAAACTCTCTAAGATTTTCTTATTTTGAAATCTGAATGCATATTTTTGAAATGTGTATCTATTAAGGATAGAGTGGCATCATCGGATTATGTTCTTTCAAGCAGTAAGCTTCTAAGTTGACCTGTCATCTGTTGGGAATGAATGAGTTATCAGCCCTGGTCTTTTGCTGTACTATGAGCTGCTGCCACCAGATGGAGACACAGATTGATATTTACCACCCCTCCCCCTCATCAACATACAGTTGATGAAATCGTTCTGGCTGCACTGCGAACTGCTGCCACCAGATGGAAGCAGATTATGGTAGTTTTCTCATTCTCTAGGGGATTCTAAACTTAAAGATTACATTTCCTGGTGTTAAAACTGTAAATACATATCTCCTATTGAAATCCTTAACAAAATTTTGAAAATGACAACAAAGAAAGCTAATTGATAATCCAGTCTCTTAGTACAAAATTCCTTGATTCATAAACATAACATAAGCACTTATGTAGCATCGCACTCTGGATTTCTGAATTCTTCTGAGTTTACAGGAAAATCCCCTCCTCCATTTTTTAAAAAAGGTATTACCAGCCTGGGCAACACAATAAGACCCTATCTCTACAAAAAAAAATTTAAAAATTAGCTGGGTATGGTGGTACATGCCTGTAGTCCTAACTCTAGAGGCTGGGGTGGGAGGATTGTTTGAGCCTGGGAGGTCAAAGTTGTAGTGAGCTATGATCATGCCACTGCCCTCCAGCCTTGGTGACAGAGTGAGACCTTGACTCAAAAATAAACACAGTATTAGTATACTGTATTTAAATGTCAGGAACAGGCCAGGTGAGGTGGCTCACACCTGTAATCCCAGTATTTGGGAGGCCGAGGCAGGTGGATTACCTGAGATCAGGAGTTTGAGACCAACCTGGCCAACATGGTGAAACCCCATCTCTACTAAAAATAAAAAAAATTAGCTGGGCATGGTGGTGGGCGCCTGTAATCCCAGCTACTCAGGAGGCTAAGGCAGGAGAATTGCTTGAACCTGGAAGGCAGAGGTTGCAGCAAGCCGAGATCATACCACTGCACTCCATCCTGGACCACAGAGTGAGACTTCGTCTCAAAAAAAAAAAAAATTCAGGAATACATAGAGGTTTTAACTTTATCCTCCTGAGGAGGTGTTTGCAAGCTATCCTGGACATTTTATAGAATCTGAGATTAACAATGTTGAAAACAATTTAGCAACTCTAAGAGACATCTTGACTTAGGCTCCAGCCTATCCTGTTGTTCCCCTCTTCCCTCTGCGTGCAAGACCTGCAGGCACATTGTGCTTAATCTTAGACATTGCACTTGGTAAAATTGTTGGGAAGCTTTGAGGAGAGCAAAGCACTATCTATGAATGGAGTGTTCCCCCCCAACATTTAGAAATGATTTTTACAAACATGTTGTAGATGGATATAACTATTCAAAACAGGAGTCTGCAAACATTGGGCCAAATCTGGCCTCCTGCTTACTTGTTTGTAAAGTTTTCTTGGCACATAGCCACACCCATTTATTACATAGTGTCTGTGGCTGCTTTTGTACTGAGTAGTTGTGGTAGACACTGTATGATCTGCAGGAGCCTAAAATATTTTCTATCTGACTCTTTACAGTTAGAAGTTTGCAGACCCCTGTTATATAGGAAACCTGCAGTGAAACCTGCTCAAATGAACCTTTCTTATTGTAAAGAACCAAGCTGGACTTTTTTATGATAGGTATTTTTTTTTTTAAGACGGGGTCTCACCATGTTGGTCAGGCTGGTCATGAACTCCCGACCTCAGGTGATCGTCCACCTTGGCCTCCAAAGTGCATGGATTACAGGTGTGAGCCACCGGGCCCGGCCGATAAGTATTTTTTAAGCAGAGCATATCTATAGAATTTTTTTCTTTTCCTTTTATTGAGCTAGGATCTTGGTTTGTAGCCCAACTGGAGTGCAGTGGCACAGTCATAACTCACTGCAGCCTCAACCTCCTAGGATGAAGTGATCCTCCTGCTTTGGCCACCCAGAGTGCTGGGATTACAGGCATCCATTGCCATGCCTGGCTAATTTTTAAAATTTTTGTAGAGATGAGGTCTCACTATGTTTCCCAGGTTGGCCTTGAACTCCTGGACTTGAGTAACCCTCTCCTACCTTGGCCTCCTGAAGTGTTGAGATGACAGGAATGAGTGACTGTGCCCAGCCAGAATTTTTTATTTTATGTTTTTGCAAATACATAGAAGGAAATCTCATGCAGCTTAAATCAAGGAAAAATGTGAGGCTCTGGGATCTTGAACAAAAAGAGACTGAAAAAAATTTGGATCTGCTACAGACTAGTCAGTCTGTAGTACAAAAGACAGGACAAAAGGAGACAGCCACACCAACTCCACCTGTTGTCTGCTACAACCGTGTGGCTGTTCTTCTTTTGTTCTGAATATTGGCATGGCAGGCTGCCTCCTATGGAGAGCTGTTATCTTAGTATGAAAGGCTAATAGAAATGCTTGCTTAGACTACTACTCCAGCCCATTTGTAAATATTAATAACCCAGGCTTTGATATCTTACCTTTGCCAATAGACTTTTTACCAAAATCACAAGGATTTGATGCCCAGGGCTGTCCTGGTTTCTAAGAATTGTCCAAAAGACATATTATGACATGTTTTCTGTCCCCATGTTCATTACAGTTGAAACCACAAAACAATCTCATTGTATAACACCTGGGGTTCATTCAGTACATTTGGTGGTTGACATTGTCATATGGTAAGATTCATGTGGACCGGGGTGTATAGGTCTTTCAAGAAGCAGTAATTAAGTCAAAAAGCAAAAGATTTGACTCAGGACATACTGATGTAGTTGCCACAGAGTATTTTTTTTTTTAACTGCCAGGTGACATGCTCAATAGATAACCCAGAGTCCTGCCATGCCCACCCCCTTTGCCCAAGTGTACAGCTTAGAACTGGAGTCAGGTTAAGGGTGGGTTGAAACTGTGGTGTTTTACAAAAGCCAAATGCTCCCACCCAAACTAGCATCACAGTGGTGAGTTCGTGATGTCATTGGTGTTACTATGGCTGCCTGGAGGCAGCCTTGTCAGCATCCCAGGAAGCCGGGGGATGCATCAAGGAGGAGTGTGAGAATCAAGGTGGGCCCGTAGAATTTGAATTGGGGAGGAAGTGTTTTCATGGAACCTAGGAGGCAGATCCTGGGACTTGGCCTTCCTGTCTTCTCTCTCCCCAGCCCCATTTTCAAAACATTGTAAGTTATTTGATACACTTGTGGCTCATGCCTGTAATCCTGGCACTTTGGGAGGCTGAGGTGTGGTGGATCATCTGAGGTCAGGAGTTTGAGAACAGCTTGACCAACATAGCAAAAACCTCTCTCTACTAAAAATAAAGAAATTAGCCAGGCGTGGTGATACACCCCTGCAATCCCAGCTACCTGGGAGGCTGAGGCAGGAGAATTGCTTGAACCTGGGAGGCAGACATTGCAGTGAGCCAAGATCATACCACTGCACTCTAGCCTGGGTGACAGAGCAAGACTCTGTCTCCAAAAAAAAAAAAAAAAAAAAAAAAAAAAAAAAACGTTTTTGTTATGTATCAGCTAAGTTTTGTACATTCGAGACTTGATGCAAAATACTAGCAACCCTCTACATTCTCCACCCAACTTGAGAACTGGACATTGTCAGTACCTTTAACACATCTATATTCCTCCCTCATTCCTGCTTTTCTTCTAGAAGTAACCCATCCTTGGTCTAATTTTTTTTTTCATTTCTGTATTTTATAGATGCTTCTTACATGTATGATTTCCTAAGTCATTATACTATTTAATTTTACTTGCTTTTGAATTTGATAAAAGTTGCTAAGGATGTATTCTTCTGTACCTGTTACTGAGGTATCATGTGCCTGTAATCCTAACTACTCAGGAGGATTGCTTGAGCCCAGGAGTTCAAGGACAGCCTGGGCAACATAGTGAAGACCCCACCTCTAAAATAAACAAAAGCAAATGTCAACTGTCCACACGTAACATGGGGAAAAGAACTTTCTAGAACTGAAGCTATCGAATTTGGATTTAATACCCTAGTGAAACACTGTCATAAAAGGTTAAAGAAACCAATGACTAATAAAATCTTGGAGTTTGCAGGATTGCAGGTAAAAAAAGAAACCACTTGGTGAAACACTGAAACTCCCTCCACTTAAGAGAGAAAATAACTGGCTAAAATCTGTTAAAACCAATATGGCCAACTAGAATTTGCACAGAACAGGCTTACTGACGTCACAGCATAAGTTTTCGTTTTTTTTTTTTCTTCTTCTTTTGTGAGATGTAGTCTCGCTCTGTCACCAGGCTGGAGTGCAGTGGCACGATCTCGGCTCACTGTAACCTCCACCTCCTGGGTTCAGGTGAATCTCCTGCCTCAGCCTCCTGAGTAGCTGGGAGCTGGGATTACAGGCACCTGCCACCACACCCAGCCAATTTTTTTGTATTTTTAGTAGAGACAAGGTTTCACCATGTTGGCCAGGATGGTCTCCATCTCCTGACTTCATGATCCACTCACCTTGGCCTCCCAAAGTGCTGGGATTACAGGCATGAGCTACTGCGCCCGGCCAACACAGCCTACGTTTTTATCACTTGCTTCATACTAACCACTTCCCTGCCCACAAGTTTGTACATAAGACACATGAGTTGGCATAAAGAGATAACTACACATGCCTGAGCATTTTCCAGATCTACTCTTTACTTTCCATCCACCAATCAATCACCTGCAAATCTTGGAACGTACCCCTTAAACCTTTTTTTTTTTTTTGAGATGGAGATAGAGTCTCACTCTGTGGCCCAGGCTGGAGTGCAGCGGTACAATCATGGCTGACTGCAACCTCTGCCTCCCGAGTTCAAGCAATTCTCCTGCTTCAGCCTCCCGAGTAGCTGGGATTATAGGTGTGTGCCACCACATCCAGCTAATTTTTATATTTTTAGAAGAGATGGGGTTTTACCACGTTGGCCAGGCTGATCTCGAACTGCTGACCTGAAATGATCCGCCCACCTCGGCCTCCCAAAGTATTGGGATTACAGGTGTGAGCCACTACACCCAGCCCCTTAAAGCTTTTCTAATAAAGGACTGCCTTTAAGCCCAACACAGGGAGACAGATTTGAGCTGGACTTCTGTCTCCTTGTTAGTTGACGTACAATAAAAAGCTTTCCTTAGGCCAGGCACAGTGGCTTATGCCTGTAATTCCAGCATTTGTGGAGGCTAAGGCAGGAGGATTGCCTGAGGCCAGGAGTTTGATGCTGCTATGATCACAGCACTGTACTTCAGCCTGGGCAACACAGCAAGACCCTTTCTCTGAAAAGAAGGTGAAATAAGCTTTGCTTTTCTTAAAATCTCAGTGTCCTAGTGTTGACTTCTAGCACATTGGGCAGAGAGCCCCTTTTTCTTTGATAATGCCAGGTGTGACCCTACCCCTTGTCCCATTCCTTCTTCTTATCCTTAATAGGTGCTTAACTCTTTGCTATTAGATTTTTACTCTGCCTCTCCCATTTGTTTCTCTTAAAAAGAAAAAAATGTCATTCCATTTAAATAGACAGGAAAGTGAAATGTATCATGTTACTTTTTTGGGGTAGGTCTCTATTTGTGGTGTGTGTTTTTTTCTTTTTTGAAACTTCTTGACAATCTTGGGAAAGAACAAATTGAAACTTTCTTAGTATCTTACCACAGTCTGTGTAAGGAAGTCTTCCCATATAACCTCTATAAAGGGAGAGTGTGGTGTCAATTTTAAGATGGCAAAGCCATTTACTGTGCACCTTGGTGGCATTTTCATTCTATAGCTTCCCCAGTGGTGATATGTTCTAAAAACAACTGGGCAAGGTTTTCTATTTGTGAATCTTAAATTACATGTGTGGTTGTTTATATGCTCTCATGGTGAACTTGATGTTGAAACCAAATTACATGCTGGCAAAGGGCACTTTGGCCATATCCCACTACAGGACCCTAGATGATGGGTTACTAAACAGGCTGGCACTGAGGATGACGTCATGCTGAGTGAATGTGCTAAGTTAAAACCACCCAGGCTAGCTCTCAGAATAGTTCTAACCTCTTGCCCGTGACTAGCTGGCTGGTTGGTTTTGAAAGCCATTCTCAGGAGTTCTTACATCACAGGCTGTCTTTATTTGTAAATAATTTTCATCTCGCATCATACTTGGCTATTTTGAAGCAAATTAAGAGTAACCATTTTTTTTTAAATTTTTAATTTATTTATTTTTGAGGTGGAGTTTTGCTCTTATTGCCCAGGCTGGAGTGCAGTGGTGCGATCTCGGCTCACTGCAACCTCCGCCTCCCAGGTTCAAGCAATTCTCCTGCCTCTGCCACCCGAGTAGCTATGATTACAGGTGCCTGTTACTATGCCCGGCTAATTTTTGTGTCTTTAATAGAGACAGGGTTTCACCATGTTGGCCAGGCTGGTCTCAAAACTCCTGACCTCGGGTGATCCACCCACCTCAGCCTCCCAAAGTGCTGGGATTACAGGCGTGAGGCAGCGTGCCCAGCCAAGAGTAACTTTCTTAAGAAATGGAATCAGTACCTGGATTCAGTAGTCTTATGAATATCAGCTTCAGAGGCTAAAAGGAAATCGGTGGTATTGACTACCAGTTTTGTTTTCTAAATACATAATGAAAAGCATTTGGGGAAAATTATGCTAAAAGGATGATAAATGCTTCCCCAGACTTAATCCAAATCTGCATTTTAATAAGAATCCCCTATGATATCATCAGTACAGTAAGCAGTAAGAAGCATGGCTCTAGAGTTAGGCACATACTGTATCCGTTCAGCAGCTCTGCTACTGGCTGGCATCTCTTGATTCTGTTCAGGATGCCTGCTGCAGCTCCAAATAACGTATCTAGGTTATAGCCTGGAAGAAAGTTGAAGAGGCGGGTGGCTCTCTTTTTGTTCAGAATCAAAAGCTTTTCCAGCAGCTACTAGCAGACTTTCAGTATATCTCAAGTGACTACCCCTAGCTGCTGGAGATGCTAAAAATAATGATGTCGAGAGAACGTCTTTGAAGAGGTGTGCAACTGAGGAATATCCCTAGCAAATATATCTTGAATAAACTTTTGTTCTTTTATACACGGATTCTAGGAAAAACAGGGTGAATATAGTTCTGTGTCAACATTTTAGACTCTTAGGAGAATTGTAGTTTAAACCATTGTGGAAATCAAGAACACTATCTTTTTGATACTTCATTTGTAATATAATGGTGACCATTATTGAGAAAATTTACTTTGAATGAGTTATTTGTATAAATCTTTGCAAATTGCATGGTTTTAATTCAGCAACTGTGTCACTACTAAGAAACTGGCTTCACTGCTTTCTATCACTTTGTACTCTAATAATTTGAAATGGCTTAGTAAATGAGGTGGAAGGATAACGAGCCAATGGGTCTATAAATAGAATGCAGTATAATTTGTGAAAATGCAGAAGCCTTATCTGGTTTTTAAAGATGAACTTTTATCTAAAGCTAGAATTGTTCTCCTTTATTAAAGACCTTCAGGTGAGCGGGGCCCTTCTAAGGACTCAGGAATCCCATTTGCTTGTCTCTCTTTGATTTAGGGGAACTGTGTCAATCTGACGGAAGCGCTGTCACTCTATGAAGAACAGCTGGGCCGCCTGTATTGTCCTGTGGAATTCTCAAAGGAGATCGTCTGTGTCCCTTCATACTTGGAATTGTATCCTTTGCCCATGACTGACACTGTGTTGCCAGATCAAAGCACCCAAGTAAATCTTACGCCAATTAAAAAATTTAAATCCCAGTAATAAGCAATCAGCTTAGCTGTAGGGTATATAAAGCCCTGGTTCTCAAGCTTTAGGTGCACATTGGAATCCCCCAAGAAGCTTTAAATAAAATTTAAGATTCTTGACTCCCACCCTCAAAAGTTTTAGGGTGCAGCTTGCCATAGCTTTCTGGGTGCTTTTAATGATCACCACTGGTCTGAAGCATTCGTTCTCAAAGGTGTTGCCAGACCTGCAGCATCACCCAAGAACTAGTTAGAGATGGACATTCTCAAGTCCCACCCCAACCTGCTGCCCAGTCAGGTGTTCTGGAGGTGGAGGCTCAGTGACCTGTTCTACCAGCCCTCCCAGGGATTTATGTGCACCTGAAAAGTTTGAGAAGCTGGAGTCTAAAATAACCGCCCTACCTGTGGCGTAAAATGTTCAAAGACACTCATTCTCCTCTTATATTAAAATTAATACTGGTTTCTACACTTGATGCTAATTTGCAGTGGAAATTGAGAACTAGAATGATGTTGGGGACTGCACAGTTAACATTGATGTTCCCTGTTAGTTCCACTTAGTAAAGTTAGTCTGGAGAAATAAAAAACAGAAAAAAAAGAAAATGAGAGCATTATTATTGGAAATTTGTGCCGTGACACAGCTGTGGGCTGTAGTCTGCAGAGGATAGCTTCCTTATCTGCTGTTGCCAAGTCCAGGTTCCTGTGACAGCAGCAGTTTTTTTTTCTTTTCCTTTTCCTTTTTTTTTTTTTTTTTTTTTTTTTTTTTGCTGTCAAGGGAGCTCAGTGACTGCTGTTGACCTGCAACAAGGCCTGGTTGCATCAGGCTGGGACAGAACCCAATAGCGCAGACTGCCTGCTGAGACCAGATGGCCAGCAAGAGGCAATGAGAACCCTCTAGATCCCCATGTGAGGAGAGGAGTACTCCACCTGCTGGGTGGCCGTGTCCCTCCACAGCTTGTACAGAGCTTCAGCATCTCCTCCTACCAACTGTCCACCTTTGTTTAGGGTTCCCTTCAGCATTTTGGCCAGGCCCGTGTTTGCATGTTTGGAGATTTGAGAAATCAGTTGATAACATTTGGAGCAAAGGCTTCCACCTGCTAGTTCTTCTCTCTCCCTCCTTCCTTCCCTCTCCTTTCTTCCTCCCGCCATTTTTCCCTCTCCTCCTTCCCTCTCTTCCCTCCTTCTCCTTTCCCTTCCTTACATCTCTTGCTACCCCAGCTTTCCTTCTCTCCCTCCTTTCCTCCTTCCTTCCTTCCTTTCCTTCTCCTACTAATTCCCTAAAACTTGGGAGACTTTGGAAGCAGTAGTATTACCTGAGAGAATATTTGTGTTCCTTCAGCCTTCTGATGTCCACCCAGTTCCTTCTTCATCCAGGTGGTGGGGGTGTCCCCAGGCTGCAGAGTGGCCTTATTCAATGGCCTTCATTTTCATTCCCACAGTGCTCTAAGCCATGAAGCTTTTCATCCATCTTCCAATGTGTAGGCCAGCAAAGGAATTACAAGTGATGCCTTTTGTTCCTTGAATTACCTGCTTTGATTCCTTGACTCCCTGTCCAGGTGGGTATTTTACACTGTTTGGAAGAAAGCTAAACCTTGAAGCTGAATATCCCCTAATCACATGTGCTGCAAATAGCCTTCCTGACCTCCATATGCTGTACATGACATCGAAATGAGTCAGGCAATTGATTGTGAATTCCTTAAAGTTTTCCTTTTTTTTTTTTTTTAATTATTTTTAATTTAAAAAAGCAAATGGAAAATGTATATTTTGATGAAGTTAGGGTGTTATTTTTTTGAAAGTCAGCTGAAGGATGGTTAGACAGCACAGCGAAGACTGCTAAATGCACTGACCCCCCCCGCCCCGCCCCGCCGCCCCCCAGAATGTGATTTTTGTTCCTTTTTATTTCTCTGTGGGCTTTTTTTGGTTTTTGTTTTGGTAGATCATCAATTTGGATGTTTGGAGGAATGAACATCGTTGTTTTGTGCTGAAGGGAAGATCTTGATGGTGTTTCTTTCCCCAAAATTGACTTAGATATTAAAATTTGGTGCTTATAAGAGAGAGTTAAAAAAATGAGTAGGAATTGCTTCAATTAAAATTACAAAAGAGACATTTCATGTGTTCTGTTGTTTTATTTCAGCCCAGTCCCCTTTCTGACTTGTGGTCTCATAGAGCCAATGGTATCTCCTGGTCTGTTTTTAGTTCTACTAGTGGATGTCATTTATCTCTTTATAACAGGATGGCCTTAGGGCCTTTTTTGAACAGTAGTAATGACTTCATTTGCCACCGTGCTAAATGATACACAGCCTATTACATTTACCAGTCCTTCGTTATACCATTGACCTGAGGCTAGCAAGAGATTTTGTCTGACTGTAAAGTTGAAAGTCAAAAGCTTATTTTTATTCCCGCTCTTGCCAGTGTATTAGGTGTGGAAATAAAAGTCATTTTGGGTAGCTGCTATGAAACTTTCTGAGCAGATTGTTAGCTGCACAGATGTATGACAATTTGTGGAGAGGCCTGTGGCAATATGAGCAACTTGAAGACTCCTAAGGAAGTGCAGGTAGCTAACAGCTTGGTGGTGTTTGTGGGTAATGATCCACATCAAAAGTGAGCTTACATTGACTTGAATTGTTAGACATCAGTGGGTTATTCTGTTGTTTTTATAAAAGGTTTATACTATATCAATGGAATGAGTTCATTTATGGTGAATTTGCAATAAGCAAAGGTTTAAAAGTGAAAAATACTCAGTGTCCATTTTGAGATAGAATTGGTATCAACACAGAACATTCTTCTTCCCAAGGTGGGAATCAATAGTATGCTATGAAAAAATACAGCTTTTTGATATAGTCTTGGTCTGTCACCCAGACTAGTGTGCAGTGGTGCGATCACGGCTCACTACAACCTCTGCCTCCTGGGTTCAAGCGACTCTCCAGTTGTAGCCTCCCAAGGAGCTGGGATTACAAGCATGTACCACCACGCCCAGCTAATTTTTGTATTTTTAGTAGAGATGGGGTTTCACCATGTTGACCAGGTTGGTCTTGAACTCCTGGTCTACACCTTGGCCTCCCAAAGTGTTGGGATTATAGGCGTGAGCCGCTGTGCTTGGCCTGAAATTTTTTTTTTTTTGAGACAGGGTCTTGTTTTGTCACCAGGCTGTAGGCTGGAGTGCAGTGGCACAATCTCGGCTCACTGCAACCTCCGCCTCCTGGATTCAAGCAATTCTCCTGCCTCAGCCTTCTGAGTAGCTGGGACTACAGGCACGGGCCACCACGCCCAGCTAATTTTTGTATTTATTTATTTTTTTTTTAGTAGAGACAGGGTTTCACCATTTTGGCCAGGATGGTCTTGATCTCTTGACCTCGTGATCCACCCACCTCGGCCTCCCAAAGTGCTGGGATTACAGGCATGAGCCACTGCACCCGGCCGCCTGAAATTTTTTAAATAAGTGAATGCCTACTTTTTCTTTTTCTTTCTTGCTTTTGAGACAGAGTCTAGCTCTTTCTCCCAGGCTGGAGTGCAGTGGCATGATCTCGGCTCACTGCAGCCTCTGCCTCCTGGGTTCAAGCAATTCTGCGTCAGCCTCCCAAGTAGCTGGGATCCTGCCCCAGCCTCTCGGGTAGCTGGGATTACAGGCGCTCACCGCCACACTCAGCTAAATTTTGTGTTTTTAGGAGAGACTGGGTTTCACTGTGTTGGCCGGGCTGGTCTTGAACTCCTGACCTTGTGATCCACCCACCTCAGCCTCCCAAAGTGCTAGGATTACAAGCGTGAGCCACTGTGCCTGGCCACATTTTTTTCTACTTTGTGAAAGAAACCAGGTATATCTGCCTGCTGTCTGAATATAATGTTTTTAATAACTGGGCATGACTTCGTACTTGAAGACTAGCTTGAGGCCGGGGCAGAGATCCACTGATAAATCTGTTGACACAAATCCTGCAAAGACCTGAGAGGTAGAAATGAAGTGGATCAGGTTGCGCCAGGCCCTGGCAGATACATTCAGGAGAGAACAAGGGATGTGGAATGGGAAAGAAGGGAATGGATATCTCTGTCTTTTCATTTTGGGTGATAATAGTGAATTCTGACCCAACTGCATTATATTGGGGAAAGGATGATGTATGATTGTTTTGAACATCTTAGTTATTGCTTTAAAACAAAAGCATACAAACTGAACTCTGATAACTAAAAATCCCCTCTGCTTTTGCTGACTTTAAAGAAATGTTAAAAGATCTAGCATTGTTGTTTTACTTTAATGGCTGTGGTGTTATACAGTATCACAGTCTCCTTTATAACGTAAACTGGAATATACTGTAGTATCCTGTAGCTGCTTTATAATTAGAGACAAGACAAATATGACTGTGTGAAATTCCATTTAACACATCAGCAGATGTCAATAATTTAAAAAATGAAATGCTGCTTTCTCTTAGCAGTGTGATTGATTGACTCTTTTAGAGATTTGACTAATGGTGATCCAGCGGGGCTGAAGGAAGGCTAGGTTGACAGTGTCTTTAATGGGCTGGAGCAGTGCTGATGTTGAAATAAAAATGTGCTACTACTTCCTGTACAGTCTGCATAGTCACTTCCTTGCTTGCATTAACTATTGCAGGCTCAAGACTTTGCGTTTATTTCTACCATCTGTCTCAATAGATTAATCAATTTCATTCTGGTCCCGTGACTCCTGAGATAGGGTGGGGGTGTGGGCTTTGTGTTATATATCGTTGACCTGTATTCAAGGCTCTAGAGCAGGACCACTCAGAAGTGTGGTTTGTCAGCAGTGTGGTTCATCAACCCGCTCTTTGTTTTCTAAGCACTGCACTAGCTGACCTGTTTTTCACAGCAAGACGCTCTCATTGAAGGAAGCAGTGTGCTGATTTTTTTTTCTGTGGCACAAGCTCCTTACCACATCTTGGAGCAGCAATTTTTTTTTTTTTTCATTTCTTCTCTTTTGAGGCTGAGTTTCACTCTGTTGCCCAGGGGCGCGATCTTGGCTCAGTGTAACCTCCACCAGGGTTCGAGCAATTCTCGTGCCTCAGCCTCCCAAGTAGCTGGGACTACAGGTGTGTGCTATCACGCCCGGCTAATTTTTGTATTTTTGGTAGAGTTGGGGTTTCACCGTGTTGATCAGGCTGATCTCCAACTCCTGGCCTCAAGTGATCCACACGCCTCCACCTCCCAAAGTGCTGGGCTTACAGGCGTGAGCCACCCGGCCTTGGAGCAGCATTTTGAGTAGTGCTCTTCCAGAGACCAGTTGGGCTACATTATTGAATATGTAGTTCCTATATAAGAGGTGTTATGTGACCTTGAAGAAGTACTCTTATCCTTCAGTTACCCTCTCGCTGAGTGTCTTTGTACCAAATAATCTTTAACATTGCTATGCTTTTGGCTGATAAACCACTTTCATTTACATTATCCTGCTCTGTCTTAAAACAGCTTTGTGAATGATATGTTAATAACACCAGGCAGGCCAACAGTCCAAGTTTGAAATGTGCCTAAGGGTCCTATGAATCTGGGTGCCAGCATTCTTAATTTCTAATGTGGATGCTTCCATCAGAGGTGCTTAACTTTTGTACCTTGGACTACTTCAGCAGCTGCCTGGTGAAACCTGTGAACCCCTTCTCAGAAACATTTTAAATATATAAAATAAGATTACAAAGGAACAAGTTATATTTTCCAAAAACTTACGATAGAATATTTGTGCTGCTTTGTTACATAGGTGGATCAAGTGGTAGGTCAGATACCATAATTGTGAAGTAGTAATAAGTATAAGATCCGTAGCAACTGAAATGTGATGAGAACACGTTTGATTTCTCTTGTTGACAAAGTCATAGGAATTGCTGTGTACTAACATGTTTTGTCACCCATGTTCATGCTTAAAGGAAATGCTAAATTTCAGTGGGAGTTGGTAAAGATAAAGATAGAAATGTTTTCCCATCCAACTTTATGAGGTCACAGAATTCTGTCCATAGGCCCAGGTTAAGAACGCCTGACCTACAGTGTTTGCTTCCATTGTGTTCATTGTATTTGAGTGGTGGGGAAGGGTAGGTGGGATCCCTTCACTCTTCTGTCAGAACCTCAAATCAACACTGGCAGATCAGTTCTCCTCACCCAGAACCATTTAAAATCTCAGTTACCTCATGTAGTCATTCTACTGATTTCTGCTTTACTCATTATTTCAAAAATGAGAAATAGAACATGGGCAAGACAGTGCTTTTGGAAAGCTATTTGAATCTGCTTGGCTGTGATTTCCCTAGGAAATTGGATGATAAATGTGACTGGACAGGTAGACGTAGCTCCTGTATCTGGGGGTCCTGGGATGTTCAGGCCAACTAATTAATGCAGACAGTTTTCCCATGCACCAACCAACCATGTGGTGATCGTTTCAGTGAGCAATTTTTGTATGATGAAGCATTAGAGAGTAGGCCCCTCTCTGTGCATCTTTGCACAGGAATGTAACAGTAAGTGAATCAGGCAGTTCTAGGAAAGAAGCAGGCCGGGTATATTTTGATGGAAGGCCTCCGATATCCAGAGAAGGAAGGGTTGGGGGTTGCTCCACCCAGTTTCCTGAAAATGACTGGCAGGGGGTCGGTCTCTGTAACCCTTGACTTTAACCATAGAGTTACCTATTGGAGATTGTTCTAGTTCCACCTATTAGAGAATACTTTTTTCTTGACTCTGTTCTAAAATGGTCTTACATCTTGGTAAGTGATTATGATGGTAGCTTAGGTTCTTGCTAAGTGATTCAGACTGTTCCTGTCTGTTCATTGCTAAGGGACAGAAACACTCCCTGGACTTGGTCATGAACATAGCTCTGCATTACATTCCATGTCCTCTTACACTTTCTAGGTGTTTTATCTTTCTCCAGTTTAAATTTGGTACCTGAAATTTCCCCTCTGTCTATCCTCCCAATGCTAAGGGGGAGCTTTTGTCAGCATGTCCTATGCATTGCATGGTCCCTTCAGTGTTTCTGTTTTATAATCCTCATCCCATATGTATTGGCCATATATGTTTAATTTTTTATGTCTGAAGAAGACAGTGTATCTGGGTGGGAAAGAATACATAATACCTGGGTTTGGGTTCTGATGGCCACTTAAGAACTGGAAGTTTTGGCTGAGTGTGGTGGCTAATGCCTGTAATCCCAGCACTTTGGGAGGCAGAGGCGGGCGGATCACGAGGCTGGGAGTTTGAGACCATCCTGACCAACATGGTGAAACCCCATCTATAAAAATTAGCCAGGCGTGGTGACGTGCACCTGTAATCCAAGTTACTCAGGAGGCTGAGGCAGGAGAATCGCTTGAATCCGGGAGGCAGAGGTTGTAGTGAGCTGGGATTGGGCCACTGCACTTCAACCTGGGTGATAGAGTAAGACTCCATCTCAAAAGAACAAAACTGGAGGTTTTTAACTTAAATGTAGTGGGAGCAGGGGCAGGAAGAACTTCAGCCCAAGTCCAGTTGGCATGAGCTAAAATGGAAGCTTTGAAAGCCCCTGGGTTCCTCTTTTGCCTTTGATGCATTGTGCATGTAGTAGGCACTTAGTCAATATTTCCAGCCTTGGAAGATTGAAGTGTACTGTAAAAGGGAATTCTTAGCGTTTCATTTTCCATGTAGAACATGAAGGAAACAGGTTGACTGGAAGAAGTTACCCGTAGTTGGGCTTGTTCAAGAAGAAAAGCAGTCTGATGATAAAGGGAGAAGTCCCTGCAAATTCGTTTTGCTCAAAGGAGCAAAAATGTCTACTTGGCACTAGCAAAGATGCAGTCCCAGTAATGGTGAAAGTGCTGTGTTGACAAAAGGGGTCCTCAAAGTCCAGGGCTTGACTCTCCATTCCTTCCTGGTTTTAAGGGCTGGAGAGGAGCAGAAACTTGAAGATGTACAGTGGTCAGACTGGAAAATGGACAAAGAGGAGGATCAGCAGCCATTTTGACTGTCAGCCATTTCTGTGACTGAGTCTTCTCTCTTTTCTCCTTGTTTGCTCTCCACTGACCTGAGTCTTGAATATCTTAATTCCCCATCCATTTGGATGGAGTTTCTGCACCAGGCCTCCACTTTGATCCAGGCCAGCCCACAGAGGACTGTCTTTGGCTCAGGTGCCGATACCAGTCTGCAGAGGCCAGGGTTCAAGGCCACACAACTCTGATTCTGGTTGCCTGTGTTTAGTTTGAGCCTGGCTCTTTGCTCTCACTTGATGAATCTACGAAGGGTTTGTGCATCAAAAAAATTAGGCATAGTGATGAATTATGAACTTAAAAAAAATGGGAAATCATAGCCGGGCACAGGGGCTCATGCCTATAATCCCAGCACGTTGGGAGGCTGAGGCGGGCAGATCATGAAGTCAGGAGATCAAGACCATCCTGGCTGGCATGGTGAAACCCTGTCTTTACTAAAAAAAATTAGCTGGGCATGGTGGCGTGCGCCTGTAGTCCCAGCTACTCTGGAGGCTGAGGCAGAAGAATTGCTTGAACCCAGGAAGTGGAGGTTGCAGTGAGCCCATATTGCGCCACTGCACTCCAGCCTGGGCGACAGGGCAAGATTCCGTCTCGAAAAAAATAAAAAAATTGAAATCATGAGTATGTATAGATAATAAATAGGGAACTCAAAGTAGGCTCTTTTTTTCCCCCCACAAATAGGACTTTTTATTTGCCACTATTGTAAGTTCTGAACTTTAAACAGATTCTTGGACTGGTGGAGGAGGCCAAGGCGGGCGAATCACAAGGTCAGGAGATCAACGAGCCTCTTTTTTACTGTTCAGTGCCAAGTGGTCATGGGAAAGGGAATGCTGGAGTTGAAAAACTAGCATTTGGTAATCATAGTGAAGACTGAATCAGGCAAGAATCATCCATTGGTGTTAGATCTTAAGGGAAATCTCGGCAAGGATCATATTTACGTGGCTTTAAAGTATTTCCCACAGATTGCTTATGAGTTGTGTATTATTTCCCTATTGCTCCTTTAACAAATTACCAAACACTTAGTTCCTTAAAGTAACACGGATTTATTTTACAGGTCTGGAGAGTCAGAAGTTCAAGATGAGCCTTAGAGGGTGAAAATCAAGGTGTTGGCAGGGCCGGTTCCTTCTGGAGGCTCCTGGGAAAAATCTGTTTTCTTTCATTTCAGTCTCAAAGCCAGCAGTGGAACAGCTTCAAGTCTCTGCTCCTGTTGTCACATTGCCTTCTATCTCTGACTCCTGTGTCCCTCTTGTAAGGCCCTTGTGATTACTACATGGGTCCTACCTAGATGATCCAGGATCCTCTTGCTTCAAGATCCTTAACCACTTCGCAAAAATCCTTTTGCCATATAAAGTAACATTCTTATAAGGCTCTGGTGATTAGGATGTGAATAGGATGTGGGAGGGGGAGGTGTTTAATTCACCTACTGCATGTTGCAAGACAAAAGTAACTTCCCAGTGCAGAAATTGGACAACACCTTGACCAGGTAATCAAAATCAACATCCATAAGGGCAGGTGGACACCCTGTGCCTCCAGAGGTGACACTTTGAGAAGGGTCTATCACCACCTATGCAGTATTTGGTTAAGGATCCATTTTCTGAATCAAATAGTGAAACCTGAGATCCCCAAAGGAGGAATTTTCTATTAAGAAAAAGGCCTGGTACAAAAGTATTAATGTCAAAAAAGACAAAGGCTATGAAAAGATTCAGATTAAAGGAGGCTAAAGAGGTAATGGCAACTAAATATAATGTCTGATCGTATCCTAGATACCGTATTGGAGGGAAAAAATGCTGTAAAGGACATTGTCAACTGACAAGTTAGAATGTACTTCAGTACAAGTATTGTATCCTATTTACTGAAGTTCTTATACAACCCTGAGCTTGAAGTTATTTCCAAGTAAAATGTTAAATATTATTTTAAAATAGGAGTAGGAATTCTTTGGCACAGTTTATCTCCCATCTTCCTGTGGGGCATGCCAGCAAGACTTCTGGACACAGAATTGAAAACCGAACAGCAATAAGGCTCAAGGGACCCGCGAAACTCCCAAAGGAGCATTCCGCTTTACAGGGTAGCCCAGGAGACAGATGGCAAGTTCCTGAGGCAGCAGAAGTCCTAGTGGTTGAATTATGTCTTTGAGGCTTTCTGTCTGCTACACAAGAAACCAAAGCTGCAAGGGCTTGCACCAGAGACCACAGAAGCCAGAGGAGCAGGGTCTGTCCATGATGTCTGCCATAGGAGAAACAAAAAAAGGTAGACGGCAGCAAGAGGATGGTGTGACAGTTGGCTGTACAGCTGCACTCAGGTCCTTCTGGCTTAGAAATAAAAGGCCCCAGGGAAAGAGCCTGCTTTAAAGACTTCCTTAGCCCAAGCTGCTGCTAAGACCCTGCAGAGGTTGAAGGTTTTTTTCTTTCCCTGATGTGTGTGGCAGAAGGGAGGGATGAGAGTGGGTTCAAAGACTTAAGGCAAAGGGCTCCATGTTGTAATATTTCAAATTTGAAAATAGGGTCTGATGAAAAAGGTGTCCAGTTAGTTTTACAAGGAAAGTGGCTAAGGACCGGAGAGGTTCTGCTGGAACAGTAGTTGTCCCACTGTCTATAAGTAGGACTTGGCCAGGCGTGGTGGCTCATGCCTGTAGTCCCAGCACTTTGGGAGGCCAAAGTGGGGGATCACTTGAGATCGGGAATTTGAGACCAGCCTGACCAACATGGTGAAACCCTGTCTCTACTAAAAATACAAAAAATTAGCTTGGCCTGGTGGCAGGTGCCTGTAATCCCAGCTACTCAGGAGGCTGAGGCAGGATAATTGTTTGAACCTTTGAGGTTCAAACAATTTGAACCCGTGAGGTTCAATTGCAGTGAACTGAAATAGTGCCACTGCACTCCAGCCTGGGTGACAGAGCGAGACTCCATCTCAAAAAAAGAAGTAAGGCTAGAAAAACTAGGGCAGGACTTCTGAAACTTGAGTGCACGTGAAAATTGCTTGAGGATCTTCTTAAAATAGAGTCTGATTCAGTAGTTCTGGACTAGGGCCCAAGAGACAGCATTTCTTGCAATCTAATTAGTAGATGTTGATGCTGCCAGTATGTGGACCACACTTTCAGTAGTACTGAGCTAGTGTCATGTTCAATGGAAAATTGGATGGGTCACATTGCAGAGAAATGAAGACAGCTGTTGCATGAACCACTGCTGAATTTAAATGTAAATATCAATGCACTGCTGTAAGTGGCCTTTGAAGCAATAGGTGTTGCCATAGTAATTGCTAAAATGAGAGTCTGTTTGATTTCCAAGGGTTAGAAATGTTCTTATGGATATGATTAAAAAACCAGTTTGATACCACCCAAAGCAATGTATGGATTCAATCCAATCACTACCAAAATACCAATGACATTTTCAACAGAAATGGGAAAAACAATCCTAAAATTTATATGGAACCACAAAGGACCCCAAATAGCCAAAGCCATCCTGAGCAAAAAGAACAAAGCTGGAGGCGTCATGCCACTTGAGTTCAAAATATACTACAAAGCTGTAGTAGCCAAAACAACATGGTACTGACATAAAAACAGAGACATCAACCAATGGAACAGAATAGAGAACCCAGATATAAATCCACACGCACCACACTCATTTTCAACCAAGATCCCAAGAACATGTGATAGGAAAAGGACAGTTTCTTCAATATATGGTGCTGGGAAAACTGGATAAACACATGCAAAAGAATGAAAATAGACGTCTATCTCCAAATCAAATCAAAACAGGTTACAGACTTAAATATAAGATCTGAAACTGAAACATCTAGAAGAAAACGTTGAAATGCTCGGGATGTTAGTCGGGGCAAAGATTTTTTGTGTAAGACTTCAAAAGCACAGGCAACCAAAGCAAAAATAGACAAATGGGATTACATCAAACTAAAAAGCTTCACAGCAAAGGAAAAAAGTGAAGAGACAACCTACAGAATGGGAGAACATATTTGAAAACTAATGATCTGCAAAGGATGAATAACAAGACTGTATAAGGGGCTCAAACAATTCAATAGCAAAAAAAAAAAAACTCCACTCAAAAGTGGGCAAAGGACATATCCTCAAAAAAAGACATACAGATGGCCAACAGGCATATCAAAAAATGCTCAATAGCACTAATCAGAGAAATGCAAATCAAAACCACAGTGAGATACCATCTCATCCTGGTTAAAATGGCTTTCATAAAAACGACAGGGAATAATGGGTGCTGGTGAGGATATGGAGAAAGGGGAACCCTCCTACACTGTTGGTGGGAATACAAATTAGAAGAGCTGCAGTGGAAAACAGTATGGAGGTTCCTCAATTGAATATATATACATACACACACGTGTATATATATATATATATATATATAGAGAGAGAGTATATATCCAAAAGTAAGGAAAACAATATATATTTAAGAGCTATTTGCACTCCCACATTTATTGCAGCACTATTCACAATAGCCAAAATATGAAATCAACCTAAGTTCCAGTAGATGAATGAATTAAATGTATTTGTACACAGTGGAATATTATTCAGCCATAAAAAAGGAAATCCTGTCATTTGCAGAAATGTGGATGGAACTGGAGATCACATTAAATGAAACAAGCCAAGCACAGTAAGAGAAATATCAAAGTGGGAGCTAAAAAGGTAGATCTCTTGGAGGTAGGGAGTAGATTGGTGGTTACTGGAGGTCAGGAAGGGTGAGGGAGCGGATGGAGAGAGGTTGATTAATGGGTACAAATACACAGTGTGATAGAAGAAATGAAAACTTTGATAGATCAGTAGGGTGGCTGGTTTATAATATTGTATATTTCAAAATAGAAGAAAATAATTCTAATGCTTCTAGCATAAATAAAAGATAGGCCGGGCGCAGTGGCTCATGCCTGTAATCTCAAAACTTTGGGAGGCCGAGATGGGCAGATCAGAAGGTCAGGAGATCGAGACCATCCTGGCTAACATGGTGAAACCCTGTCTCTACTAAAGAATTACAAAAAAAATTAGCTGAGCGTGGTGGTGCACTCCTGTAGTCCCCAGCTACTCAGGAGGCTGAGGCAGGAGAATCACTTGAACCTGGGAGGTGGAGGTTGCAGTGAGCCAAGATCACACCACTGCTCTCCAGCCTGGGTGACAGAGCGAGACTCCATCTCAAAAATAAGTAAAAAATAAAAGATAAATATTTAAGGTGATGAATATACCAATGACAGTGATTTAATCTTTAAAAGTCATATGGACTTACTAAATTATCACATGTACCCCCAAAATATGTACAACTAATATGTATCAATAAAAATAAGACTAAAGAAAGGCAATTTGATAAACCATTAATCTGGGGCTTCCTTTTAAGCTCTCTACTCCCTAAAAGGCATGGATATCCCCAGCACTTGAAAAATTACAAAACAGTGCTGGTGGATAGAAGCCCATTAGGAGAGACTTTGAAGCAACAAACAGTGCAGAAGTGATCAAGGATTCTAAAAGGATATGGACTCTGTTCATTTTGCAGACACTGCCCTGACAGCTAGAAGGTACTAAACACAGTGATGAGGGATTATACCCTTCATTCACCTAAGCATGCAACTTACTGAAGTCTGGATTGTGCTTTGATTTCATGGCTTTAGGTAAGTTTATTTCTGTGGAGAGTAAAACTGGAACAAACTTCAATTTGTGCTTGAGTCTTTTGCAGGTTTATTGAAAATACAAAGAATAAGAAGGGGAAGAATTAGAGGTTATACGATTCTGTCCTGATGCCGTACTAGAATAGCTTTCGGCAGCACTTACAGACCACTTTTGCTGTAGCCTCTGTGTAAAGGGTCATAGACAAGGTGTGGGATATATCCACGGCAATGTGTAGAGGAAAGAACATGTGGGCAGCTTCTTCAGCAGCAAAGAAAAATAAGCCACAGGGCACTAGGAGGGCTGCTGGAAACAGAAGCATGAAAGGGAAGTTAAGACTTAATAAGGGTGAAGGCTGTAAAGAAAGTGCACGTTTTAGTTTAAGGGAGGGCAGGCCTGGAGGTGATTTATTTCAAGTACTTTATAACACTGAACATTTAGGAGACACTTCAAAACCTAATACTATTTAGCCCTGCTGTAGCTATATAAAAAATAAACTCTTAGGTTTCTCCATAACCAAAAAGCTATCAGGCACTTCAATCTTATTCCTTCCCCTAACCCTTCCAGCTAGAAAGATATCTGGGCTGGTGTTATGGATTGAATTGTGTTCCTCAAAAAGATGCTGAAGTCCTAATCCCCAGTACCTATGAATGTGACCTTATTGGGAAATAGGGTCTGTGCAGATTATAAGATAGGGTCCTTAGGATGAGCCTTTATCCAATGACTGATGTCCTTATATTAATGGCAAAACCAGCAGTTACTTTTGCACCAATCTGATAAAGGAAATTTGGACACAGAGACATGTACAGAGGGACGATGAAATGAAGACACAGGGAGAATACTATCTACAAGCCAAAGAACACTTGGGGCTACCAGAAGCTAGGAGAGAGGGATGAAACTTATTCTCCCCCACAGCCCTCACAAGAAACCAACCTTGCTGATGCCTTCATCTGGAGCTTTCTAGCCTTTAGAACTGAGACAATTTCTGTTGTTTAAGCCAGCCAGTTTACAGTACTTTGTTACAGCTTCACGGGAAACTGGTACAATTGGTCTACAAAATAGGGTGGGAGCGGTGGCTCACACTGCAATCCCAGCACTTTGGGAGGCCGAGACAGGCAGATCACAAGGTTAGGAGATCGAGACCATCCTAATATGGTGAAACCCCGTCTCTACTAAAAATACCAAAAAAAAAAAAAAAAAAAAAAAGCCAGGTATGGTGGCACGTGCCTGTGTTCCCAGCTACTCTGGAGGCTGAGGCAGGAGGCAGAGGTTGCAGTGAGCCGAGATTGCACGACTGCACTCCAGCCTGGGTGACAGCAAGACTCCATCTCAAAAATAAAAATAAAAAAAACAAAAATCAAATGGTCTACAAAAAAGCAGATGGAGGAAGGTTCGTGTATCAGTTGTCACTGCAATAATCCTGCATAGCAAGCAAACTTGAAATTTCAACAGCTTCTAGCAACAAGTGTTGATTTTTCTTCTCAGCCATCTGTGTGTTGGCTAGGGTTCAGCTGATCTAGGCTGGGCCCTATTTCAAGCTGTGTGTTGGGTCTAGGTTTGCTCCACATGTCTCTCATCCTCCTTGGATCATTGGCTACCTAAGACATGTTCTCACAGAAGAAGGCATGGAGCACAAGAGGACAGGCACAATGACACAAGCAAATGTCAAGCCTCTGTGTGTGCCATGTCTGTCAATATTCCATTGGCCATAACATACTGCATGGCCAAACCCAGGGCCAAGAGACAGGGCAGTGCCCTCTGCCAAGCATGAAGCAAGGAGATGGATATAGGGGAGTGAATAATTGGCAAAAAGATTTCAATCTACCACATTTGACTCCTGAATTTATTGTAAGAGGCCAGGAGTTCAAGACTAGCCTCGCCAACATGGTGAAACCCTGTCTCTACTGAAAATACAAAAATTAGCCAGGTGGGTTGCAGCACTCCTGTAATCCCAGCTACTCGGGAGGATGAGGCATGAGAATCACTTGAACCCAGGAAGTGGAGGGTGCACTGAGCTGAGATTCCACCACTGCACTCCAGCCTGGTCAACAGAGTGGCACTCCAACTCAAAAAAAAATAAAAAGGTGTTTTAGGAACTAGGAAGATTTCTCAGGGATAGCAGCAGTCTAGCTTGACACTGACAAATGTGGTAAAGATTAAATTCTATAGCCTTGTATCATACTTTAAGTGAAGCATTCAACAGATGACCTTTTATTAGCAAAGAGATATTAAAACGGTTATAGGAAATAACCAAAAGCATTAACGGGCATCTTATGTGTAAAATAATACTGTGAAGTGCACAGGCATCCTACATTGTATGAGATGCTAATGTTTGTGGTTTCCTGGAAGGAACATTGTTCTGAGAAATGAGGAAAGGTGCCATTTGGTGAACATATTCTTTTGGTAGTTAGAGAATTTCAAACACAGACTAAATTGTATTCCATCTTTTAACATGGAAATCGAGGGTTACAAGGTAGCATTGTTCCTTCTCTCCATTCCTTGCCTTTAGTAGTAGAATCAAGACCCACTTGAGAAATCATCCTAAATTTCCAGGCATAAAAGTCAGTAGTGTTGTCTGTTTACTCTGTTGATTGTCTTGTGTGTGTGTGTGTCTGTCTGTCTGTCTGTCTGTGTGTCTGTGTGTGAGACAGAGAGATGGAATTTCACTCTGTTGCCCAGGCTGGAGTGCAATGGCATGATCTCAGCTGACTGCAACCTCCGCCTCCCAGGTTCAAGTGATTCTCCTGCCTCAGACTCCCAAGTAGCTGGGATTACAGACATGTGCCACCATGGCCAGCTAATTTTGTATTTTTAGTAGAGACAGGGTTTCACCATGTTGGTCAGGCTGATCTCGAAATCCTGACCTCAGGTGATCCACCCGCCTCAGCCTCCCAAAGTGCTGGGATTACAGCCGTGAGCCACCATGCCTGACCTTGTTTATTATTTCTTTTGCTGTGCAGAGGCTCTTTGGTTTAATTAGGTCTCATTTGTCAATTTTTGTTGTAATTGCTTTTGGTGTCTTCGTCATGAAATCTTTGTCTAGAACAGTATTTCCTAGGTTATCTTCCAGGGGTTTTATACTTTTCGGTTTTATAATACATTTAAGTTTATAATCCATCTTGAGTTGATTTTTGTATATAGTGAAAGAAAGGCGTCTGGTTTCAATCTTCTACATATGGCTAGCCAGTTATCCCAGGATTGCAAACTATGCATCTCACAAAGGTCTAATATCCAGAATCTATAAGGATTTTAAACAAATTTACAAGCAAAAAACAACCCCATTAAAAAATGGGCAAAGGACATGAGCAGACACTTTTCAAAAGATACACATGTGGCTACCAAACATATGAAAAAATGTTCGACATCACTAATCATTAGAGAAATGCAAATCAGAACCACAATGTGATACCATCTCATACCAGTCAGAATGGCTATTAAGAAGTCAAAAATAACAGATGCTGGCAATATTGTGGAGAAAAGAGAATGTTTATATACTGCTGTGAGAATGTAAATTAATTCAGCCATTGTGGAAGGCAGTGTGGTGATTCCACAAAGAATCTAAAACGGAAATACCATTTGACCCAGCAATCCTATTACTGGGTATATACCCAAAGGAATAGAAATCATTCTACTATAAAGACACGTGTATGCATATGTTCACTGCAGCACTATTCACAATAGCAGACATGGAATCAACCCAAATGCCCATCAATGATAGACTAGATAAAGAAACTGTTGTACATATGCACCACGGAATACTATGCAGCCATAAAAAAGAAGTGAGATCATGTATTTTGCAGAAATGTGGATGGAGGTGGAGGCCAGCATCCTAAGCAAACTAATGGAGGAAAAGAAAAGCAAATACGACTTGTTCTCACTTATAAGTGGGAGTGAAACAACAAGAACACATGGACACATAGAGGGGAACAATGGACACTGGGGCCTGCTAGAGGGTGGAGGGTGGGAGGAGGGAGAGGAGCAGAAAAAATAACTATTGGGTACTAGGCTTAATACCTGGATGATGAAATAATCTGTACACCAAACCTCTGTGACATGAGTTTACCTATATAACAAACCTGTACACGTATCTCTGAACCTAAAATAAAAGTTTAAAAAAATGTAGGGCTTCACATATACACACATAGTGATATTACAATGTACTCATCACACTCATGACAAACAATACCGGCCCCTAGAAAAGACTGTTTATTCATGCAATACATAATGTAAAAGTGGTTTTGAGAGGCTCTCGGCTCAGACCACTAGCTTTAAATCTTGACTCTACCACTTTTTGGCTCTAGGACTTTGGCCCTGTGTTTGTGCAGCTGTAAGATAGGGATAATAGGCTGGACACGGTGGCTCACACCTTTAATCCCAGCACTTTGGGAGGCCAAGGCGGGTGGATCACCTGAGGTTGGGAGTTCGAGACCAGCCTGATGAACATGGAGAAATCCTGTCTCTACTAAAAATACAAAATTAGCTGGGCATGATGGTGCACGCCTGTAATTTTAGCTACTCAGGAGGCTGAGGCAGGAGAATTGCTTGAACCTGGGAGGTGGAGGTTGCCGTGAGCTGAGATCACGATATTGCACTCCAGCCTGGGCAAAAATAGCAAAACTCCATCTCAAAAAAAAAAAAAAAAAAAAAATAGGGATAATAACAGCACCTCCCTCCAGATTACTTGGGGATCAAATGAAAAAAAATCCGTGCTTAGCTCAGTGCCTGGCAAGGAGTAAGTTCTTAAATTTTAGCTATTATTCTTTATCAACAAGTATCATGTTTCATTTTTCATTGTATTTTTTAAGATGAAATTTTGCTCTGTCACCCAACCTGGAGTGCAGTGGCACGATTTCGGCTCACAGCAATCTCCACCTCTTGGGTTCAAGCCATTCTTCTGCCTTAGCCTCCAGAGTAACTGAGATTACAGGCGTGCGCCACCACACCCAGCTAATTTTTGTATTTTTAGTAGAGATGGGGTTTCACCATGTTGGCCAGGCTGGTCTCGAACTCCTGACCTGAAGTGATCCTCCCACTTTGGCCTCCCAAAGTGCTGGGATTACAGGCGTGAGCTACCATGTCCGGCCAAGTATCAGGTTTCAAAATTTAGTATGCAACATCAGTATTTGTACTAGCCAAACTGCCTACTATGTTGTGCCACTGCTGCCTTTAAAAGAAATCTGGTGGCAGAATCTGAAAGAATACTTAGATTTACCAAAAACAATTGTACAAAATTCGTTTCATTTTTTTAAGACCTATTACTTTTAATTTCCCCAAATGCTCAATTTTTCCCTCCAGTTTCTCCACATGTCCCCAAGTTCACTGAGTATGTTAGATGATAATTAAATGAGGGCAGTAAAGACGTTAGAGGTCCGTGATGTGTCCTGGAAGGACTCATTTAAGGGTGGATTGGGTAATCTTCCATTTATATGTTAAAAATGCTTAAGGTTACATATTTAAGTACCTCTGTAAGCTCTTGAAGGGTAGAGCCCATGCCCTATTGAGCTTTGTATCCCCAGGGTTGGGCAGGCACATGGGACCCAATAAAAAGAAAATGAAAATATAAATGATTAAAGAGATAATATGAGGCCAAGCGTGGTGGCTCGCATCTGTAATCCCAGCACTTTGGAAGGCCGAGGTGGGTGGACCACCTGAGGTCAGAAGTTCAAGACCAGCCTGGCCAACAGGGTGAAACCTTGTCTCTACTAAAAATACAAAAATTAGCTGGGCGTGGTGGCAGGCATCTGTAATCCCAGCTACTTGGGAGGCTGAGGCAGGAGAATCGCTTGAACCCAGGACGGGGAGGTTGCAGTGAGCCAGGATCACGCCACTGCACTCCAGCCTGGGCAACAAAAAAAACAATATGAAATATAAATCATCAAAAAGATAACATATATGGTGGTTTGGCTATGGAAGACAAAGTAACATGCCAAGGACTTACAGGGGATTCAACATAACAGTGATGGTAGTTACTAATTTATGTTTCAACTTGGCACAGATATATGGAGAAAGAAATCCACATGAAAAAGATGATCAACAGCTGTCTCTTTGATGTAACAAATGCATTTAACTAGGCCTAAATTCACAGGCCTTCAAAATTTGGAAGACTGATGTCAATATCCTAATGGAAGAATCAGAATGTTACAGTAATGTTTCTAGGAAAAAGTGAGAAGTTGGAAAATGTTCACATTACTATGGGGTTTTGTTTTGTGCCAAAAAGCTCCCTTAAAACATGTGACCAGCCACTGAAGTCACTGCATGTGAAGGGTAAAAAACAAAAACTGTCAGACATTAGAAAGGTACTTGGCAAAATTTATTAGAGGTGATCTACAATTATGCCCTTTTCCTATATTACCACCCAGTGCTTGGCTCCTGGGCTTGAAATTTATAATTCCATTAGGAATAGTAGTTCATGGTATACTCATTAAAAAAAGAAGAAAACCACAGTTCTTCTAGTACCTTCCATCTTCCCACCTGTCTGCATCTCCAGGCTTCAAATTTATTATATGTTATTAAATTGCTTTCCAAAGTGGTGTACCAGTTTACACTCATGATTAGGGTATGAGGGTTGAAAGTGCTCCATTGCCAATATTTGACATTGTAGACTTCTAAATTTTTGCCAGTCTCTGCTGGGTGTGGTGGCTCATGCCTGTAATCCTAGCACTTTGGGAGGCCAAGGTGGGAGGATTGCTTGAGCTTAGGAGTTCAAGACCAGCTTGGGCAACTTGGCAAAACTCCATCACTACAAAATACACAAAAATTAGCCCAGCATTGTGGCGGGTGCCTGTAATCCCAACTACTTGGAAGGCTGAGGCATGAGAATCACTGGAACCCAGGAGGTGGAGGTTGCAGTGAGCCGAGATTGCACCACCACACTCCAGCCTGGGTGACAGAGTGAGATTCTCTCTCAAAAATAACAAGAATAAATAAAAGAATAAATTTTTGCCAATCTGGAGATGTGAAATATTCATTCCTTGTAGTTTAAATTTTTATTTACCTGAGTATTAATGAGGCTGGGCACATTTTTATAAGTTGATTGGCCAGTCAGTGTTTCTCTTGGGAAAAATGACTGCCTTTTGTTCATTTGGCTATTGGGCTTTGATTTTCTTATAGATCAATTGTACTTTAAATTTTCAGGATAATAATCCATTGTTGCTTGTATTGTTACAAGTATCTACTCTCAATCTGTAGTGTGTCTTTTTCATTTCTAGTAGTATTTTTGGATGCACAGAAGCTTTTTATTTTGATGTAGTCAAATTTGTCAGTCTGTTTCCTTTATGATATGTGTTTGTGTCTTGTTTTAGAAACCTTTCCCTAACCTAATTTTCTGTATATATTCTAGTGTTTTAAACTTTTACTTTTCATAATGAGGGCTGTCATTTGTCTGGTACTCCTTTTGGCGGGGGAGGCTTTTAAAAGAAGTTAGCTGAAAGTAGAAGAGAAAAAAGGCAGTAGCTGCCATATTGCATTGATCACTTATTCCAACCCCATTCAAAATGATTCCCTTCTAAGTATTTCCAGAATCTGAGGTATTTTCATTTCACCTCTAAAAAAAAGTAACTGATGAGCAGAGATGGTGCCACTGCACTCCAGCCTGGGCGAAAGAGCAAGACTCCATCTCAAAGCAAAATAAAACAAAACAACCTTGGATTAAGTGTAGTGTTGTACCATTTTTCAAAGCATAGCCAAAGCTAGTGTCCTGATATTAGAATATGTTATTAAGACAAAATGCATTTTAAAAAACCAACATTTCACAAGGGTATGCCTTGTCGGTCTTGTCTTTACCATTAAATGCTGGGAGTTCTTTGTGTATCTTTCCCTACCTACCCAGTGGGATTTGGATGGAATTATCCAGGATCTTACATCTGGACTTTCTGATTCTCAGATTTTAAAATTTATAAAGGTAACACACAGGGTTAATCCACTTCCATGGAGAATGGACTCTGATATTCTTTTTTTTTTTTTTTTTTGAGTCAGAGTCTGGCTCTGTTGCCTAGGTTGGAGGGCAGGGGTGCCATCTTGGCTTACTGCAACCTCTGCCTATTGGGTTCAAGTGATTCTCCTGCCTCTGCCTCCCAAGTAGCTTGGATTATAGGCATGTGCCACCATGCATGGCTAATTTTTTGTATTTTTTTTTTTTTTTTGTAGAGATAGGGTTTCACCATGCTGGTCAGGCTGGTCTCGAACTCCTGACCTCAGTTGATAGGCCCGCCTCGTGAGCCACCGCGCCCAGCCTACAATTCTGATATTCTTTATGCCAGAATAACTCTCAATGTTACATAGTTCCTGAGGACAATAAGGTGATCACTTATTTACGTAATATATTATGGGTACTTCCTATATTTCAGGCCTTGGCATGGGCACCCAGTGAAGCAAGATAATGAAAGGCCCTCGAGGTCCCCCAGTCTGAGGAGACTAACTCACAGGCATAAAACAGTGCACTGTTGTCTCCTGATCGTGCGTGGCATGCCCCATGGACATTTGAAACAACACAAGTAACAATCTAAAATGGCCAAAAAGGGGCTGGGTGTGGTGGCTCACGCCTGTAATCCCAGCACTTTGGGAGGCAGAGGCAGCCGGATCGCTTGAGCCCAGGAGTTTGAGACCAGCCTGGGTAACATAGTGAGACCCCCAAATCTACAAAAAAAGTCAAGAAATTACCTGGGTCTGTAGTAGCACATACCTGTAGTTCCAGCTACTCAGGAGGCTGAAGCAAGAGGATTGCTTGAGTCTGGGAGGTCAAGGTTGCAATGAGCCATGATCACTCCACTGCACTCCAGCCTGGGCGACAGTGAAAACCTGTCTCAAAATAAAATAAAATGGCCAAAAAGGGGCAGAGGAAGGAGAGAGTGAGTGCTTTTAAGCACTCGAACGGAAACTGTGATGGTTAAGTGGAAGATACAGTCAAGGGATAGCTGTATATTTCCCAGGTTTCTTTTTTCCTTTTTTTATTCATCATTCTTTCAGATAGAAATGTTTAGGGGAAACAGCAGGGAAGGGCTGCCAGGAACATAGCAATTTGGTTTACCAAGATCATTATATTTAGTACTTTAATGTCTAGCTTTTGAGGTGGGGGTGAGGGGTATTGGATTTAAGAAAAAGTAAACAGTTTTTCCTAATTATACCATATTGCGAGACTTGGTGTGCTAGCTTCAAACAAAAATAATACAGTCTTTTCACCCTTACAGGAACATCAGTGATTAAACAGAATCGATCATCTGAGTGGTAATGATTGGAAGTTATTGCAGTTAAATAATGCTAAGCCTTTGAGACAAGCAGTAGACTTGAAATGGAATTCATGGCTAATATCAGTGAGGCAGTCTACTGTGTAACATAGTATTTATCACTTCCTTGGGAAGACAAATGATCTTTTCGGTTTGCATAAAGTATTACGTTTTTGAAATTCATATATCATCTGTGTTTTCTATAATAATAGTACAATAAAATGTTCCTAGAATTTGACATGTTGGAAAACATTGTCTCCTTAAACAAATGAACATGCATGAATTATTTAAGAACCCGTAACTGGGCCGGGCGTGGTGGCTCACGCCTGTAATCCCAGCTCTTTGGGAGGCTGAGGCAGGTGGATCACGAGGTCAGGAGATTGACACCATCCTGGCTAACATGGTGAAACCCCATCTCTACTAAAAATGCACAAATTAGCCAGGCATGGTGGCAGGTGCCTGTAGTCCTAGATACTCAAGAGGCTGAGGCAGGAGAATCACTTGAACTCGGGAGGTGGAGTGAGTGAGATCGAGCCACAGTGAGCTGAGATCAAGCCACAGCACTCCAGCCTAGGCAACAAAGTCAGACTGTCTCAAAAAGAAAAAAGAAAAAGAAAAAAGAACCCATAACTGAGGTCTTTTCCTCTTTGCTTTAGCTGTCAAGGCCCTCATTTGCAGTGGGCAGCTCATCCTCACTCTCCTTTTCACTTATCTATATTTCTCTGCTTTAAAAAAACATCTTGTAATTTAAATCTATTTGAGTATTTTCATTGGGAAAGGATTTAATATTGTAAGCTATGGGATAAGCAGGTACAGTTTTGCCCTTAGCCCTGGGCAAGAGGGGCCCTGCCCTGGGTCCTGGCTTCAAGAGGGCTCCACTCTGGCTCTCCTTGGGCTATGCCCTTTGCCATGGAGTGAAGGATCTGCAGTGCCAAGGGATGTGTCTGTGTCCCCTTCTAAAACATAGTTTGTGTCTCTGAGACTTGCAATTTCCTGTTTAAACTTGCTCAGAGGCCGGGCGCGGTGGCTCACGCCTGTAATCCCAGCACTTTGGGAGGCCGAGGTGGGCAGATCACTTGAGGTCAGGAGTTCAAGAGCAGCCTGACTAACATGAAAAAACCGTCTCTACTAAAAATACAAAATTAGCCGGGCATGGTGGCACATGCCCGTAATCCTAGTTACTTGGGAGGCTGAGGCAGGAGAATCACTTGAACCCAGGACGTAGAGGTGGTGGTTAACCCAAGATCGCACCATTGAACCCAGCCTGGGCAACAAGAGTGAAACTCCATCTCAAAAAAAAAACCAAATTGCTCAGAGCTCACATCCAGGGCCCATGGAGGTCTCTTTCTCAGCTTGTCATCCCATCGTCCTGAGGATAGACTGTGCCTGGGCTCCCACGGGTTGTCAAGGTGCTGCCGGGATAAGGGATGTGAACAGAGAAAGCAGGTGGGCCAAGGACTGGGACCTGCTCTCCAATGTGTTTCTATCTGAAACTCCCAGGAGTCTGAGAATTCTGAATTGGAATCTGGCCTTCCAGGTGGGTATGAAGTGTATTTCCAAGGTAGGAGGAGAAAATGTATTTGATTGAACAGTTTGTAGCCTGATTTACAGCTTAAATGGTATGTGGCTGCCCTTCCATCTGTTCTCTTTGCTCAGACCCATGTAGTGGTGAGCATGGTGAACTATATTATAGTTTTTTAGAAATAGGGATAATGGGCTGGGCATGGTGGCTCACGCCTGTAATTCCAGCACTTTGGGAGGTTGAGGTGGGCGGGTCATGAGGTCAGTTTGAGACCAGCCTAACATGGTGAAACCCCGTCTCTACTAAAAATACAAAAATTAGCCGGGCGTGGTGGTGGGCACCTATAATCCCAGCTATTCGGGAGGCTGAGGCAGGAGAGTTGCTTGAACCCAGGAGGCGGAGGTTGCAGTGAGCCGAGATCACACCACTACACTCCAGCCTGGGTGACAGAGCAAGACTCTGTCTCAAAAAAAAAAAAAATGAAGTAGGGACAATGAGTACTCATTAAGCTGTGTTTGGAAGAATAATGGCAAATTTATTATGTCAAACAAGCTCTTTTTGAGTCTTTGAGGTGTTTCAAATGCATTACAAAACTGAAAATAGTCAAAATTTGAAAATCATATCTTAGTTCACGTCCCACATTTGTAGAGGATGCCCTATTTTATGTCCATCCATCCTTTTTTTTTCTTTTCCACTGAGTATGCTATTGGCAGAAAGTTCTAGAGAAATGAGATATGTCTTGATTTGAATAAAACCAGGCTTGGTGAACCCAGAGAATACTTGACATCAAGGAATTCGATAGTAAGTTTTTAAGGCAACCCATCAGAGGAAGTGTGAACCACACTCAGTAACCACTATCTTGAAAGAAAGGATTTCCCTCTCATCCTTGACCATGACTACTAACTTCAGACTCTGCTATTGCTTCTCTCTTTTCCTTTCTCTTCATTCTGGCTACACAAATCACATATTGAACCTAGCCTTTTCAGGCTGACTTCTGTAATCTCATTGTGATTTCAGTTGCATTCATCCTGCAATGTTAAATGCCTTCTCAGTCAGGTCCCAGAGGTATAAAGCTGTCCAAATCGTGGTCCCAACCATCAGGTGGCTGAAAGACTGGACACCTGCTGTCCTTACTACCAATAGGAACATAACCAACTAGGGTTAGAGGTTGACCAGGGTCTGCAGTGAAGAGCAGGAGACCAAAGAACAGGTGATCTTTTCTTTCTTCTTTTTGTTTTTTTTTTTGAGACAGAGTCTCACTTTGTTGCCCAGGTCGGAGTGCAGTGGCGCAGTCTCGGCTCATCCTAACCTCCACCTCCTGGGTTCAAGCGATTCTACTGCTTCAGCCTCCGTAGTAGCCGGGATTACAGGTGCGTGCCACTACCACCCGCCTAATTTTTGTATTTTTAGTAGAGATGGGGTTTCACCATGTTGGCCAGGCTGGTCTCGAACTCCTGACCTCAAATGATCCATCAGCCTCGGCCCCCCAAAGATGATGTTTTCTTAAATTGTGGTAAAGAACACTTCCCCTCCCTACCTCTTCTCTCCTCTTCTCCCCTCCACTCCTCTCTTCTCCCCTCCCTTCTCCTTTTATTACCTCTTCTTTCCATTATTTCTTCATCCTTTCCTCTTTTCATCCTCCAATAAGTCTGGACTGAATACCTCCCATACCCATAGACAGCCGTGAATAAGAATTTTAAAAAACAAACAATAGGAGACATCTATAGGCATATCTATGGGTGACCAAATGCATGCAATATTAAGAAATAGAGCAATAATAATGCCTGCCATTTCTTCAGGGCCCATTTTAAGCACTTCATAACTGTCATTATCATACTTTATTACTATCTCCCCTTGCCAGATGACAAAATTGAGACCCTGAGAGATTAGGTGATTTTTTTCAAGGTCACATAGCAGTAAATAGCAATGCTAGGAATACAATCCAGGGAGTTTGTTCCCAAATACCAGATATTTAACCACTGTCACACTGCGCTATCCTGCCTGGCAGCCTGGAAACATGTATCAGCGTGAATGGTGCAGTTAGACGTTACATGAAAAAGGGAAGGGAACTCTGTTAGTGTTATGTGAGGAAAGCAGAAGCCACTCTAGGTATTTCCAACAAAAGTGTATTTTTCATGCAGGGAATTGGTTTCAAAGGTAGTGGAAGAGCAGAAGGAAGAAAAGAGAGGATGTTACCCAGAGTTCAGTGACTGACTGCAAAAGGCTGCTGCTGCCCTTAAGGCTAGAGAAGCAAACAGGGAAAAGGAATGGGGCCTAATGTCCACATCGCACTCACCCCGGAGGCTGCTGCTGCTGTTGAGTGGGACTCCAGGAGCCACAATCCCATTGATGCTACCATGTGCCCCTGCCACTGTCACATTTGCAGTCTTCATGTGGGGGCCTGGAGTTTCCTGCTGGAGCCCTGGATAAACCCAGGAGCAGTCAGGAAAAAATAAACCAGGCTACTACATTCCTCTCGTTTTTGAATTTCCTATTAATGCCTTCCCTTGACAGAGTCTAACAGGCACTCAGCTGGCAAGGGAGCCTGGAAAATGTAGTTTGTGGGCTTCCAGCTGCCACCCATACATTGAACACACTAGAAGGTCACAGTGGGGCTAAAAGCCAAAGCATATTCTACAGGCTCAGTGTTGCATAAGGAAACATGGATACAGGGAAGAAAAAAGCATATTTCATTGAATCTAAGATTCAATCGACTGTAAGATGTACCATAATACCACCATAATAATACCATCAAGAAAGGAAAATACCATCAAATTATGCCACATCACCACTTACGAGGTACATTCTACTTCTAGAAACGTTAAAGCTTGGAAAAAAGTCCCTCTTAAAATTGATGAGATATAGTAAATATCTGATCTCAACTTACATGTAGTTTAATGGGGTAGCCTTCTGCAGAGACTGTTCTAATACAATCTGACTTCCTTTGACCCTGTGACCTTACTAAGAAGAGGGGTCTGGGAAGATTTTCTCAAGGAGGTAAAATCTGAGCTGAGTCGTAAAAGATGAACCTGAGTTTCCTAAGGAAATGGTTTTCCAGGCAAAAGGAGAAATGTTTTCAAAGCACAAAAGGCTGGGTAAAGTTTAGTGCATTTGAGAACTTGAAGAGGTTTATTAGAATAACTGGTATGTAGGGTGTAAATTGAGAAGCTGTGCACAGGTGAGCTTGGAGGATTGTGTGGGCTCAATCATGCAGGAACTCCATGTGAAGCATTTTGACATTTTCCTAAAAACCGACAGCGCCACCGAAGGATTTTAGGAACCATCAGAGTTCCATTTGAAATTTGACTCAGGACTGCAATTCAGTTGGTTCATACCAGTGTGGCTGTTGCTGCTTTTGTGAAATAGTGAAATATCTCCTTACTACCTATGGATGGCTGCCCCTTGAGGGCCCCTGCAGCCTCATCCAATCTACCCCCTCTCATAGAACCCTCCAGATCCAGCAGCTAAGATAGTACCTGGCACAGGAGGAGCCTCTGAAACTGGCCCTAGTCCCCTGGTCAGTGCCATGCCATGGTAGTTGTTAAATATTTTGAATGGCATCACTGGTTTGATCACATAAGGTTAATGTTTAGTTTGGTTGGTTCTTCAGTCCACTTTACTACATTGAGAAGAGATTTAACGGTTGCCCTAAACCAGTGGTTCTCAAAATGTGGTCCCCAGACTAGCAGCATCAGCATCACCCCAGAGCTGGTTAGAAATTCAAATTTCAGGCTGGGCCCGGTGGCTCACGCCTGCAATCCCAGCACTTTGGGAGGGTGAGGCGGGCAGATGACCTGAGGTCAGGGGTTTGAAACCAACGTGGCCAACATGGTGAAACCCCATCTCTATTAAAAATACAAAAATTACCTGGGCATGATGGTGGGTGCTTGTAATTTCAGCTACTCAGGAGGCTGAGGCAGGAGAGTTGCTTGAACCCAGGAGGCAGAGGCTGCAGTGAGCCAAGATCACACCACTGCACTCTAGCCTGGGCGACGGAGCGAGACTCTATCTTAGACCTACAGAATCAGAATCTCTAGGGATGGAGCCTAGCAATCTGTTTTTTTAATTTAATTTAATTTTGAGACAGGGTCTCACTCTGCCACCGGTGCTGGAGTATAGTGGTACAATCATGGTTCACTGCAGCATCAACCTCCTGGTCTCAGGCAATCCTTCCACGTCAGCCTCCTGTGTAACTGAGACTACAGGTACTCACCATACCCAGCTATTTTATGTATTTTTTGTAGAGACAAGGTTTCATCATATTGCCCAGGCTAGTCTCAAACTCTTGGTCTCAAGCCATCCGCCCACCTCAGCCTCCAAAAGTGCTAAGATTACAGGTGTGAGCCACCACACCTGGATGCAATCTGTGTTTTAACCAGCCCTCCAGGAGATTCTGGTGCCCACTCAAATTTGAGACCCACTTCTCTAAGCCCTTTGTCCTCATAAACATCTTGGTAAGCCATCTTGAACAATTGGTTGGTATTAATCAAGGGCATACAAACGTCTATAGGTTAACAGTCTAACCAAGGGGTAAGGGTGGGTATGACCAGTTCAAGGATACGGCAGATAAGCACTAGTTGGATGAACAGTTATTATATTTTAAAAAAAGTGTTATGCGGTGGAGTGCTTTGGAAAAGGTATTAATATTATGGGTTTGGGAGCTGTATCAATCATGTTTTTTATGTTCTATATTTTATGATGTGTTGACATCTTGGCGCCTTGCAGACCCAGGGAAGGTCTGTCCCTCCCAGGGTTAGCTAATTCCTAGAGATAGTAAATAACTTGCCTGTGAGCATGCCTTTGATTTGCAAATCAACCAATCCACGTTCATACACCCCCCACTTCCTTTCAGCAGACTCCTACCGTTGAGGACACTACACTCTCCACCTGAAATCACCCCAAGGGCTAGGTACCAGAGCACTAGAGACCACCTCTAGAGACCAGAGCCTGCTGAAATTATATGTGCTATCCACCCAATCCTAAACCTGCTCAGCTGCTTACCCTGCCTCGCCCATTCCTTTCCTTGAAAACTGCAATAAAGTGCCTATGGTTTCCCCTTGCTCCTTCTGCTCCCTGATTCTTCCACATGTGGCCCTGTGTGGCATGGCATTGAAATGGGAGAGTTCCCTGATTCTCCTTGCAGGATATGAGACGGGGGTGTGCTCGCCTGTTTGGTCACCCCAGCACCTCAAACCCCTTATGGGAGGGGAAGCGTGCATATATGGGCAGGTGCAGGAACTGAGGTGAGCACTTTTGGGCTCCTGCCCCATGGGAGCATCTATTGGTGGGTGTTTGTGACTCCCGAAGCCCAAGTGGGCATGTGTAACAGTGTGCTCCTTTAGCTTTGCCATCTGCAGACGGCTTGTGAGTTAATCAGCTCAGTGGACCTTCTGCCGTATCACAAGGGCAGGAGGCGAGTATGACAGCCTTCTATATCCCGAGCTCTTGCCCAGTGTCCCAAAAGAATTGGATCACATGTGGGCTTGATGGATGAGTGCATAGTTTTATTGAGTGGTGGAGGTGGCTCTCAGCAAGATGGATGGGGAGCCAAAAGCGGGGATAGAGTGGAAAGGTGGTCTTCCCCTGGAGTCAGGCCGCCTAGCAGCCAGACTCTTCAACTGCCCCAGTGTGAACTCCCCTCGGCGTCCAGACGTCCCTCCTCTTCTCTCTTTCTCTGCTGCCTCATTTTGCTGTCACTGGTTGGCTGGTCTGCTTGCCTCTTCCTCTCTTCACTTGGGGGGTCTCATCTGGAGCTTGGGGTTCAGGGTTTATTTGGGGCCAGGATAGCGGGTGTGGTGGGCCAAATGGCAACTTTTTGGGTGTGAAAACAGAAATGCCTGTCCTCATTAGGGACTCTGGTCTTCATGCTTGAGGGTGGGGCCTCTGCCAGTGAACCACCCTCTTCTACCCAGTATTTCCCTGTCTCCTGTCCTTATCCACATGCCCACTCATCTTCAAAACTGTGAGTATAAACCCTTTTCATGGGCTGTCTCCATGTTTGTAATCTTAAACATACCAGATTAAAAGAAATTCCGGTGGGCACAGTGGCTCACGTCTGTAATCCCAGCACTTTGGGAAGCTGAGGCGGGTGGATCACAAGGTCAGCAGTTCAAAACCAGCCTGGCCAATATGGTGAAACCCTGTCTCTACTAAAAATACAAAAAAATTAGCTGGGTGTGGTGGCACATGCTTGTAATCCCAGCTACTTGGGAGGCTGAGGCAGAAGAATTGCTTGAACCCAGGAGGTGGAGGTTGTAGTGAGCTGAGATCACACTATTGCACTCCAGCCTGGGAGATAGAGCAAGACTCTATTTAAAAAAAAAAAAAAAAAAAAAAAATTCCAAGTACATTTCAACACAGGAGCCACATAGATTTGAGTTCTAACTGGGCTCTGTCATTTACCCATCATGTAACCTTCGGAATATTACTTATCCTCAGCTGGCTCCAGTGTCCTTATCTGCAAAAGATTCCTATATTGTAGGACTGCTATAAGGACTGATGATAATACACATAAAGTGAGCAGGCGCTGAGGAAATAGTAGCTGTGTGGAAACGAGGTGAGAAAATCAATGGATAAAATCCCCCTTAAGGCTCAGAAATGAACAAGTACAACACATGGATAGATAGCCTCTCAGATTTATATATCCTTCCTAATGTTCAATTATTAGCAGCAACAAATCAGGAGATATTTCATGTATTGCTATTTTTGTTCCTCAACTGAAAAACATTTTCCCCCTCCATATTAAATGATGGCTACTGTTCCTATTAAAGAAATAAAACCTGATAATTACTCTTTTAAACAAGAGAATTAAAGGAAGTATGGTTTATCACTTTGCCTCTGCTCCAATGTCACTTTGAGATGCTACACCTACCTTCACTAATTACCTGATAAGCAAACTTATCAAGAACCACAGCAGAGAGACAAGAGGTTGGAATTTGAAACCATTCTGGCCTTAAGACAAATGCCCTGTGACCTTCCGCAAATCACTTAATAGCTTCAAACTGCAGTTTCCTTATCTGTAAAAGGAGATAAGAACACCTACCTAAGGAAGATGTTAAAAAGATCAGATACAATGTAAGTAATGTATCTCATTAGTGAAAGGCCTGGGATTTGAACTCCTCTAGTCTGAAGGACCTGCCAATAAATAGCAGAGCCCACCACAATCCCCAGATCTGAACTTTCACTATTTATTTTAATAGCTCTTCTCTCCCTCTCCTCACTTTCCTCTTCCCTCCTCCCTCTTCCTTCCAATGGATGGATGAAAACATTTTTTCAGAATTTGAATCATTTCCTTCTTTCTCACTAAAATTATGGCCCACATGGGATTTTACTGCTTGAAACAGAGGACCCTGAGCATCCAAATAATGACCAGATGCACTCATGTCTAGCATAAAGATGGCTTCAGCTGTCATCCCAGCCAGTTAGCAGCTTGGGCCGTTGTTGCTGGATTCGGTTACCTTGGGAGAAATCATTGTAGCTGTGAGTCCTGCAGGGAGAGTGGTAATGCCCAGGCAAGTCCCTTCTTTGGGGGAGTGGGCTAGGCCCATCTGGAAGCCTTCCTTTTGTCCTGCAAGCTGCCCATTCTCGCAAGTGCTCCTTCTGGAAGTCTTTTCAACAAATGTACTGCTCAGGGATTTCTGCTTCTCTGGGCTCTGACTACTCTTAATGGCCAGGCCTGCATGCTTTAGGGGTATGTGGCCAAGTCGGGTTTCACATACAGTATTTTCATCCCTGCGTCCAGTTGACCAGTCCAGAACCTCTGGCATGGCTTCTTGGTCTTGATTCGCAAGGGTTTGCACAGGGCTAGGAACCTAAGAAATGCTCAAGAAACTTCTGTTGATTCATCAGTTGATTCAGTGAATGTCCAAGGCGGTCCTGAATGTTGTTAACTGAAACAATTGGGTGGGTGTAGAGCAGACAATTAACAGACTTACCTTGCATGATAACTTTTCACTTAATAATTTCCTTTTTTTGTTTTTTGAGGCGGAGTTTTGCTCTTGTTGCCCAGGCTGGAGTGCAATGGCAGGATATCGGCTCACTGCAACCTCTGCCTCCCGGGCTCAAGCGATCCTACTGCTTCAACCTCACCAGTAGGTGGGATTACAGGCATGCACCACCATGCCCGGCTAATTTTGTATTTTTAATAGAGACAGGGTTTTTCCGTGTAGGTCAGGCTGGTCTCAAACTCCCCACCTCAGGTGATACCCCCCGCCTCGGACTCCCAAAGTGCTGGGATTCCAGGCTTGAGCCACCATGCCCGACCCACTTAACTAATTATCACAGTTCTAGAGAAGTAAAAATTAGAATAACGCCCCTCCTCTTTTTTCCAGAATAAAGACTTTTCACTCCCAAGAACACTAAATCGTATGCTAAATAATAATATTGAAATCATAGTTTGAATATTACAGTTTCAGGCAAAGACACATTCACCAATTTCCCTGACACAACAGTTTCTGTTCAGAGAATCTGAAATGGAACAATTTTGAGTTACAGGTCAAGTGTGGATAAACATTTTCTTTTGTGTATATGTGCCATGTAGATGGGGTGAAAAGGTGGCATCTTTTGCTACTCTTTAGGGCAGAGGTTGGTAAACTTTCCTTGTCAAGAGCCAGGGAGTAAATATTCTAAGCCTTGAAGGCCAAAATGTCTCTGTTGCAAAACTACTTATCTTTGCTCTTGTAGCATGAAAGTAGTTATGCACAATCTACAAACAAAGAGATGTGACCTTGTTCCATTAAAACTTTATTTACAGGCCAGGCATGATGGTTCACGCTTGTAATCCCAGCACTTTGGGAGGCTGAGGCTGATGGATCACTTGAGGCCGGGAGTTCGAGACCAGCTTGGGCAACATGACAAAATTGCATCTTTACTAAAAATACAAAAATTAGCTGGGTGTGGTGGCATGCCACCTTTAGTCCCAGCTATTGGGGAGGATGTGGCAGAAGGATGGCTTGAACCTGGGAGGTGGAGGTTGCAGTGAGTCAAGATCATGCCACTGCACTCCCTTGGCAACAGAGCAAGACCCTGTCTCAATAAATAAATAAATAAATAAATAAAACAAATAAGTTGAAAAATAAAAAAGGTTTATTTACAAAGACAAGCAGTGGGCCAAATTTGGCCCATGTACTCTTGTTTGCAGACCCCTGTGTTAGTCCTGTGAGCACCGATTATTTCCCTGTGCTGTGAACTTCTTTATTTTGCCCTAAAGGGTTTGTTTGTTTTTTTACTGTGCTACTTTAAGTGTGGTTTATTTTGAGGGCAAGATAATCATCATCTCCTAAAAGGATTTAAAAAGTAATGCAGAAAATGGCACAGGATGAACAATGTACCTTATAATGACTGATTCTCCCACAGCCCTTCCTCTGTCAGTCCCAGCCACGCTCATGTTTTCCTTCATTCCTTTGGTGAGTAAAATAAACCTTCATTACATTATATACATTACATTACACACACTGTTTATTTTCAATATTTTGACATATTACTTTTGTAGACATTTTCATTGTTCAAGTAATACATTTTAAAATTACTGTTTTAATTTTTCTAGTTTTTAATTTTTGTGGGTACATAGGTGTATATATTTGTGGGTACATGAGATGTTTCCATACAGGCATGCAATGTGAAATAGTCATATTATGGTGAATGTGGGATCCATCTCCTCAAGCTTTCATCCTTTGAGTTACAGACAATCCAGTGGCAGTCTTTCAGTTATTTTAAAATGCACAATGAAGTTCAATGAGTACATTTTCCTATCTGTGTTTGCATATCTTAGTTTGGGATAGAATGCATCATAATTTTCCTATTACAATGAATGGAAGTATTTTTTGGTTTAATGGCTTTTCACTCAGCAGTTGACCATTCAGCAATGAATTCCTGTTGGTAAGTGATGGGTAGGTTTGACTTCAGGGGAAGCTCCACATTGCCCTCACCTCTGGGGGAACTGCAAGTTCAAGGCAGGTGAGGACTACTCCAGCTGGCAACACATGGTCACCATTCAGTGTCAGTGGGGACCCTGAAAGTTGTGAGGAGTTTGGGAGGAGGAACAAAAGAGGAAAGAGGTGGGTCCTGGTGTCGTGCTTGGGTGATTGTAGTCTCTGCTATGCACAGGAAGCTTTGTCAAGCTGCAGACATGCCATGTATGGCAATGATTCCATCCCCCATCTATCCATTTGTGATTTTCCCATGCCACCTGAGGCCATTCCTTGGTCTCAGTGTCCTTATTTGTAAATCAGAGTTAAAATGCCTTTGCTATCAAGTATGTAGATTTACCATGAGGTTAAAGCGAATGTGCTATGCCTATGTGAAGTATCATTGTCAGCTGAGCATTTAGAAGGAGTAATTAGGACTTTGAAAGATGACACCCTTCTTCCCCCTCCCCCTGCAGATTAGCATGTGAGGTTCCTGAAGCTGAAGCTGATTGGTTGTTGTTATTGTTGTTTTTGTATTTTTTTTTCTTTTGAGATGGAGTTTTGTTCCGTTGCCCCAGGCTGGAGTACAGTAGCGCAATCTCGGCTCACTGCAACCTTGCCTTCCAGTGATTCTCCTGCGTAGCAGGAGGTGGTAGCCACCACCACGCCTGGCTAATTTTTGTATTTTTAGTAGAGACAGGGTTTCACCATGTTGGCCAGGCTGGTCTCGAACTCCTGACCTCCGGTGATACACCTGTGTCTACCTTTTGGTTTTTTTGAGACAGTTTCATTCTGTCACCCAGGCTGGAGTGCAGTGACACGATCTCAGCTCACTGCAACCTCCACCTCCCAGGTCCAAGCAATTTTTGTGCCTCAGCCTCCCTGAGTAGCTGGGATTACAGTCGTGTGCCACTATGCCCAGCTAATTTTTGTATTAGTAGAGACAGGATTTCACCACGTTGGCCAGGCTGATCTTGAACTCCTGACTTAGAGTGATCTGCCCACCTCAGCCTTCCAAAGTGCTGGGATTACAGGTATGAGCCACCACTCCTGACCACCCTGGAGCTGGTTTTTAAGAGTAATTGGCCAGGGCTAATTTGGATGGTTTTTATTCCTCTTATTTCTCCCTTTCACTGTGAAGGACCAGGAAATGTCGATGTTGGAGCTGCAACATTGAATATGGCAGACATGATTCCTGACCTTGTGGAGCTCATGGTCTAAGATGTATTCTAGAGTCAAGTCCAAAAACTCTTGGGAGAATCCTATACTAGGGGCCAAAGGTCTGCTAGAATGTGTTATGGAATAACAGCAACAAAATAACTCAACAGCCAATGAGCACGGGATAACTACAACACACCATGACATCATAACTTGGGCAAAGGCTTATGATCTTCTGACTTTGCCGCAACATGAAATGAGCAGAAAGTAAGGTATGTTATGGAATAAGCCCTAAAACTTGAGTGAATCCCATGCCAAGGGCTTGAGCCCTGACTGAGACAAGCCAAACAGGACCGTGAATGAGTGGCCATGTTATATTGAGCTCCTGTGTCACCCCTAAAGCCATGTGCACAAGTTTTGCATTGAGATAATTGCTCTACTGGTTTCTATATATAGTTGAGTTCTCTACCCCCACTCCCACTGCCCTATGACCTCCAGCAAAACAAAAGCAGGTGGGTAGTAATTGTGTTGTGAATTAATGATATCTATATCTGTGGATATTAAAATCTATATTATTTCAGTGGTAGCATTGGAATATCAGTTGCCCTTCCCCACAAAGAAAGCACATTTTTATCATTTAAATCATTATCATAATCAAAAAAATCAAAGACCCAGTCATTCGTCAGTCTTTCCAGTGAAATCAATTGCCTTTGTTTTTGTTTGTTTATTTTTGAGACAGGGTCTCTCTCTCTCTGTCGCCCAGGCTGGAGTGCAGTGGCATGATCTTGACTCACTGCAACCTCACCTCCCAGGCTCCAGCGATTCTCCCACCTCTGCCTCCTGAGTAGCTGGGACTGCAGGTGCTTGGCAACATGCCCGGCTAATTTTTGTATTTTTAGTACGAACGGGGTTTCGCCTTGTTGGCCAGGCTGGTCTCGAACTCCTGGCCTCAAGCAATCTGCCTGCCTCAGCCTCCCAAAGTGCTGGAATTACAGGCGTGGGCCACCGCGCCCGGCCTGAAACCAATTGCCTTTGAATTCATTCTGGGGAGTCTGCTGAAGTGGACACTTTACGTAAACACAAAAACATCCTAATGAATGGCTGCCTTAGTGGGAGTGGCAGACAAAACACATGGGTGCACTTTTCATCAAAAACACGCAAGGAAAAAAATCTCTCGTCATATCTTTTGTAGTTGCTAATAAACTTAATTCACGCACTTGTATGTGTGTGTGTGTGTACGATTCTCAGTACCACAAAGAGGAAGTGCTTTTTCTCCTTCCTTTAACAAAAAGTTCCAGTTCAAACCATCAGCCTCTGTAGGTTGTCTTAATTGCTACTTTGCACTGCACTGGACTATGACTGATTTTTGGCACATGCTATCATACACAAAGTTCCTAAAATAAAATGCTCCAGGATATCCTAGGAACTCTTAGACGGCTTTAAAAAGGGAGTCACACACTGAAAGAATATCTTTGATGAAGACAATTCAGGCAAGCAGAATGATTCTTGCAATAGAATTACATGATTAATTGAGATCTTGAAGTGGGTCCGGCGAATCCTGGCCACCTAACTTATCATGATTTGGGGGAGCTTCACGAGAATCCAGTTTTGATAAAAAAATTGTTTTTTTCCTCCCCAAGTGACTATACATTTAAATAGCTAAAACATCTGTTCAGCAACATACTAAAACATGTATACTCGGAACGCTTGAGAGAAGAGCCTGCCAAACGGTTGAGAGGGACTTTGCTGAGGGAGAGCACCAAGATAAAGCAACACTGTTTGTTTTGTCTAGTCAGGGGGAAAGCCAAGGCAACCAATATTTTGGATTTTATAATTTTCATTTGTGAAGAGTTATTTGAGAAAGGGTGGCAAGGGGAGATTTCCTGACGGGAGTTTTTTAAGCTGTCCATTAGTAGAAGAGCAAGAGAGCCTTGGATGTCAACGCCTCGGTCTTGAGACCAGCCACCAAACCACGAAAAGTGACTTTCTTCTCGTGTGTTCTCTACGGCCCTTCTGATGGAAGCAGAAACAGGGAGCAGCGTGGAGACTGGAAAGAAGGCCAACAGAGGCATTCGAATTGCCCTGGCCGTGTTTGTCGGTGGCACCCTAGTTCTGGGCACGATCCTCTTTCTAGGTAAGTGGAGTGCAGGAGGCCGGGGGAACTGGGTGTATGCTCAGACGTTTCCTTGTGCTTTATTGTAGCAAAACTTCTCATAACACAGGTACATGGCTGTTTGCCTGCATTCGTAGGTGGTGCATCTTTAGTTTCTGTCAAATATGCAAATGAAAAAGAAGCCTTTTTTAAGGAGCCTAAATAAATAAATACACCCAAGTACCAAATGTATAGTCCAGAAGGCAAAGTGGGTGTAAGTGGCTTTGAGTGGCTGGCTGATTCTGTTGCATTAGGCAGGAATATTTTTATGTGGTACATTTAGCAAAATTAGTGTTTATGAATTCATAGTCACGTAGTTTCGTTTATATTTTGAGGAAAGACTTTACATATATTTTGATGAAAACCGTGCTGGAGTTTCTTTCCATTTGACTTTTATTAATATTTGCCTGAATGAATCATGAAATTTAATTCACAAAACACAAATCAGTCCTTTAAAGTGCACTTTTAATGATATTCTTCAACTCATTTCTTACCCAGTGGCTCTGATGAGATGCAGTTTGATTTATAAATGAATGTGAAAGAAAACAGAGGTTTCCCCCCAAGATTTGAAAGATATTGTGATTCAATTATTTTAATGACTCTTGGTGAGAATGATGTACCCACAGAGTATATAGGATGATAGAAGTGTGTATTCCTATGAAAAAGAGTCAAATATCTTGGAAAGGAGTGAGGGATTTTCTAAAACTCTAGGCTTTCTGAACCCTTGATTATTACCATTTTAATTTTTCTCATACAACCCAAAATACTTCATTAGCTTGAATGTTATGTAGGAACGAGGAGATTCGAGGTGCAGTTTGAAATGTAGCAAACCTGGAAACATTCCTTGGCATATACAGGATTGCAGGAGGACATGTTTATTTTGGCAGGGGTAAACCAGTAATTAAACTTTAAAAGAGTTACGGTTGTTTGGTTGAAAACTCTGCTAAAATGAGCAAACCATCTTTCCATGTTTTCTGTGGCTGAAGATTTAGGAAATCAGATGGGTTTATTGCTTTCTGGTAAACCTAAATCTCCTACTCCTGCAAATGAATCTGTGGCTCTTGAAAACTCTTGAGATTTCTCAGCACTTAGGGTTTAGACAAGTGTCCTCTGCTGGAATTCAAAATGAGAGGAAAAATTCTATGGGCAAGCCAAAAGACTACGTGCTATGTGGAACGTGACTGCAAGGTTAGGTTTTGCAAACCCTCCCAAACTTAAAAATCCAAATAATTATTGTTTATGTAAAAATATATACTCTTTCTAATGGTATTACCACTACACGAAACTTTTACAAAACTCTACTTTTATGATTATATCCCAAGGCCATGGCATATTTGTTGAAAGATTCTCCATGGCAGCAAAATCTTTGTTCCATCAGAAAAAATTATTCTTAGGAAACAGTGCCAATGTTTTTAGAGCAAAGTAAAATTCATCAAGCCAGACACTGGTATTACAGATAAGGAGGACTGCATAAAATATGAAAGAGAACTTCCCAGCATGCCCTGTAACCTGGCTCTCACCTTGACTCTCTAAGAGGAGCTCAAATGCTGTTAGAGAATAAGGGCAGACGAAGGCTGTGGCCTCGACATCTTTGCTTCTCAAAATGGGGTCTGTGGACCAGCAGCATCACTATCATCGGGGAGCTTGAGCTCCACTCCAGACCTGCTGATTCATAGTCTGCATTTTCACAAGACCCCCAGGGGATTGTTTGCAAATACAGGTTTGAGAAGCATTGCTTCTTAAATAGATGTATACATCTATTTGGATGTATACATTCAGGGACACTTCTTTTTGTCAAATATTTCTGCACTATTTTAGAATCCCCCCTTTCCCCCCATCCCCATCCCTCCCCTTGGCTCTGCCACCCACCTCCACTCTGCACCCAATCAAAGTGCTTGTCTGAAAGACTCCAGGGGCCTGCTTGGCAATGCTCTTCGTGACAATATTCTAGTTAGGGTCATCTTCTCTTCAAGGGCTTCCTGGTTGACTTTCTGATATATTTCTCTGCCTGTCCACGTTCACTTACATACCTGCAATTTCCAGCATCCCTTCTTACTAACTCTTCTTTTTATCTGAGGCTCTGGGATAATCTGTCTTCGAAACCTTATTGCTTCTACAGTAAGAGTGATTGCCAGTGGCCTTGCGGTGGCTTCAGAGAAGCTCCAGAGCACTAGAATGGAAAACATACTTGCCTGCAACCAGTTTACTTATTTTCAACTGTCCTTTCTTCTTCTTCTTCCCTTCTCCTTCCTCCCCACAATCTGTTTCTCAGATGCAGTGGCCGGCAAACTTTCTGTCAAGGGCCAGGCAGTAAATATTTTCGACTCTGTGGGCCATATGGCCTCTGTTGCAAGGACTCAGTTCTGTTGTCATTGCACGAAGGCAGCCATAGACAACATGTACACAAATGGGCATGGCTGTGTGCCAAGCAAATCTGATTTCTAGACACTGAAATTGGAATTTTATATACTTTTCATGTGTCATGTAATATTATTTTTCTTTTTATTTTTCCCAACCATGAAAAAAATGTAAAAGCCATTCATAGCTCAATGGGCCATACAGAAACAGGCAGTGGATTTGGCCTATGGGCCATAGTTTGCTGACCTCTGCTTTCTGGCCATTCTTATGCTCTTGATCTGTGGATGACTCCACTGTATCCTGAGGGCATTTCCTCTGGTTATGGAGAAATCTACAATGAGAAACCAAACCAATCGCAGTTTGTATCTTTTAAAGCTCCTAACCATTCAAAAGTAACATCTTAATTTTTATATCAAAAATATTTTCTTGGCCGGGCGCAGTGGCTCATGACTGTAATCCCAGCACTTTGGGAGGCCGAGGTGGGTGGATCACCTGAGGTTCAGGAGTTTGAGACCAGCCTGACCAACATGGAGAAACCCCGTCTCTACTAAAAATACAAAATTAGCAGGGCATGGTGGGGTATGCCTGTAATCCCAGCTACTTGGGAGGCTGAGGCAGGAGAACTGATTGAACTCAGGAGGCAGAGATTGTGGTGAGCCGAGATCGTGCCATTGCACTCCAGCCTGGGCAATAAGGGGGAAACTCCGTCGCAAAAAGAAAAAATTTCTTTATTGTCTCTATTTCATTCACTTACACCTTCACATTATCTGGGCTTGTTGATTCTCATTTATTTGCTGGATTTTAAAATAACCCCATCCATGGAGATAATGCTCTTCCTTGAGGGGTTGGGTCTGTCAGTGTCCCAATTAATTATATATATATATATACACACACATATATATATACACACACATATATATATACGTGTATATACATACATATATATACACATATGTATATATATGTGTGTATATACACGTATATATATATGTGTGTGTGTATATATATATATATATATGTTTTGTTTTGTTTTTTTGAGACAGAGTCTCACTCTGTCACCCAGGCTGGACTGCGGTGGTGTGATCTTGGCTCATTACAACCTCCGCCTCCTGGGTTCAAGCAATTTTCCTGCCTCAGCCTCCTGAGTAGCTGAGATTATGGCCATGCACCACCACGCCCAGCTAATTTTTGTATTTTTAAGTAGAGATGGGGTTTCACCATGTCGGCTAGGCTGGTCTCAAACTCCTCACCTCAGGTGATCTTCCCGCTTTGGCCTCCCAAAGTGGTGAGAATACAGGCCTGAGCCACCACGCCCGGCCCAATTAATTATATTTAAAATATTCATTCTATTCATTGTTCGATAAAGATACTTGATTTTACTTCTTCCTTTGGGGTTTTGGGTCAAGAATTATTTCTCATGAAAGGAATAAGTCTTTAAATAATGATTTTATTAGCTCTTTTGTCTTTTAAAATAAGGCTAGGATCAAGAAGGTATTGTCCAGAATTATAAAAATATTATTATTGTTTACAATAAAGCTTATTTTTGCATTATAAAAAAGAACACATGCTCACTAAATAACATTCGATCAATATATGAAAACTGACTGACGGGGAAAATTCCCCCTGTGGTTCTACCACCCAGGCCCATTGGAATATTGCACACTAATCTTTATGCTGCTCATATATATTTTTTTACCTTTTTTTTTGCTTTATATAAAAATCAAAACACACCTTTTTTTTTTTGAATCTATAATGTAACACATGCAAAGAGGCTGGAGGATGGCAGCAGAGAAAAGAACAAAGAAAAAGCAGGCTCCATTTAGAGCGTGGGTTAATAAATATTAAAAACTTGCCACACTGGCTAGTCATCTATAGGTCTTCCATCTCTAGCAGAGATATAGGTACTGCCAAGCTTTCTGATCCTGCCACAAGGAGCCTTGGTCCCCGTTCACCTCCCACCATCCCTCTCCCCATGGCCATATCTCCAGATGATTCATTGTTTCTGCTCTCAGAGCACAGCAAGAATGAATTCCCCAGAATTTCCTCAGCTAGCACAAATATTTCTGAAATCTTAAACTCACATCTGCTAATGCCCAGGTGCTACCTGGTGTTGACAAATTGGGCACCCTTCTGTACTTCAGCAGAAATCTATTTAGGTAACGTTGCCAGCCAGATGGGGACAATGTCATTGGTGAAAAGCTATTTCAATTTTAGACTTGTTTGGGGGTGGGGGAAGGAAGAAGTAGCTGGAAGCTTGGTCCACAAAGTTGCAAATGTCTGGTAGCTAAGATGGGCCTGGTGGGTGGAGGATTTGTGGGGTTGAGGGCAGGCGGACAATGATGGTTGCTATTAACAGGTGATTGAGATATGTTCAGTATGTTCCTTACCCCTACCCCTTTTTTGGTCCATATCTGTATGGATGGTTTAGATAAGATCCAGAACTCTAAAAGCCACAAATGCTAGCTTTCTATTTCCACTCTGATTGGCTCCAAATGACATAGTTTAAAAGTTCAGTTTTCCCATCTTGAACATGGGCATAGAGTTATAACCAATAGAGTGAAAGTATGAGACTTAAACCACAGATAATTGGACATTGAAGTGCCTTTAGAGATTATCTCGACCAGTGGTGCTCATGTTTGAGCATGTATCTGAATCACCTGGGGGGCTTGTTAAACTGCAGATGGCTGGGCCCCACTCCCAGGGTTTCTGAGTCAAGATCTGGAGTGGCTTTCTAACAAGCTCCCAGGTGCAGCAGCAGTAGCTGCTGTTGCTCTAGAGACCACGCTGTTAGGAGCAATGATCTGGTAATACTTACTTATCTTACAGAGGAGAGAAACTGAGTTTCAAAGCAACAAACAGTCTTACCAAAGTTATTTAGCTAGCAACTAGAGTTTGGTTCCGTGACATTGAACCAACTGGGTTTTTGAATACTGCGTCAACACTGAGAAGCATGAACTGATATCAGATGTCTTGCGTATGTTTTCAAGGGTGGTTTACTCGATGGTGGTCTGCTACGATTCAGCCATTTATTTTGGTCTGTTTTTTCAGTGAGTCAAGGATTCTTAAGTCTCCAAGCTAAACAGGAGTACTGTCTGAAGCCAGAATGCATCGAAGCTGGTAAGTCACAGTTTTCCATCCTGTGTCAAGTTATAATTATGGTACCTTGGGGAGTGGAAGAGAAAACAGGTGGTATTTTTAGTATTCTGTTTGCTTGAGGTTTACCGAGCACGAAATGCAATTTTGAAGAAATTTTAAGTTTACTTTCAAGTTTTGGTGTGAAATAGTGGAGCTTAGGTTTCCTGTTTTCTTTTTCCTTGCAAAAAACAGCTGTGGTATTCTAAGCGTTGTTACAAGGAAATCAGAAAGGGGCTTGGAAGGCTGAATGGCTTCTCTTAAGACCCACAGGCAGAGAACATTGCTCTTCCTAAGGCTCCGTTGGCTGTATATTCCTCTTTACCTTAAGCTGTTGTGTAATTTCTGGTCTGTGGGTCAGACTTGACTGCCTCTAGGCAAGGCTCCTTTGTAAATAAATCCATGCTTCCAATGTCAGTGGGAATTCCTTTTTTTCTTTTTTTAAATTAAGATGGAGTCTCGCTGTGTCGCCCAGGCTGGCACCATCTCAGTTCACTGCAACCTCCGCCTCCCAAGTTCAAATGATTCTCGTGCCTCAGCCTCCTGAGTAGCTGGGCTTACAGGTGCCTGCCATCACACCCGGCTAAGTTTTGTATTTTTAGTGGAGACGGAGTTTCACGATGTTGGCCAGGCTGGTCTTGAACTCCTGACCTCGTGATCCGCCCGCCTCAGCCTGCCAAACTGCTGACATTACAAGTGTGAGCCACCATGCCAGCCGGGAATCCCTTTTTTTCTGTTGCACATTGCAAGTCAAACTTCTCTTGAGGTGACCAGTCTGTTATCAGTGGGTACCCCAAGGTGAAGATGAGGGCTTAAAGTTGCCTCAGTTTTGCTACACTGTCTTACCCCATCGAACTTGTGACTGGAGTTGCCCCAAAAGCAGCAACAGGAACTTCCCAGGAGGGAGTTCCCCCAACCATCCCAAGATGGGTCCAGTTAGGATTCCAAAGAAAGAAGCATTAGGAGAGACAGTGGGGGGTGGGGAGGGAGGGAATGGTGGGGAGGGATAACATGGGGAGAAATGCCAGATATAGTATGCACCTAAAGTTAAATAAATAAATAAATAAATAAAAGAAGCATTAAATAAATGCCAGGGTGGCCAGTCAGTCCAAAGCATTTATTATTGCAATTTACATAGAAAGTGCTGCAGTGTATCCTCAAGACAGAGAGAAAACGAGTGTTCTACTGAGGTATGTCTGCAGTCAGGGCATTAGGGTGTGGAGACTATTTGAGGGTTAAAGGAATTTGGATCAGAGCTGGCACTAGTTTCGTTGAAAGTTTTGTGCAACAACCTAGATAACCTTTATCAGTGCCTGGGAATGTTCAAGGGTCCAGTTTGGGCCTAAGCCTGCTGGGAAAAACTTGCAGCTGGAATTATCCGGGCATAGTGGCTCATGCCTATAATCTCAGCTACTCAGGAGGCTGAGGCATGAGAATTGCTTGAGCCCAGGAGGCGGAGGTTGCAATGAGCCGAGATCCTGCCATTGCACTCCAGCCTGGGTGACGGAGGGAACCTCTGTCTCAAAAAATAAAACAAAAGAAAACAAACTTGCGGCTTACTGGGTCACAGAATGGTCAAAGTATTCTGTAATTTTTGGTTATGACACCGAAAGTGGGGCTACCTAGGGGTCCCACACACAGCTATTTGATTTCCCTCCTACATCAGTATTAGGGCCTAGATTTGAGGGAGCCAGATTTTAGCCCTCACCTTCACTCTTTAAGTGGGCAGGGACACTTTTTTCCTTTTTCCAAAAGGAAAGTCATCAAATAAGTTGAGCATGTGGCCCTTTGACCTTCCTCTTGGCCTTAAGAAAAGAGGTTAATGAACAAATTATTTATTGCACACCAGGTAGAGAGTTAAGTTTTGGAAATAGAGCAGTGAACCAGATATGGGAAGAAAGACAATAAGGCAATTTATGCAACAAGCAAATTATCAAACTGGGCGTGGAGACACGAGCCTTTAGTTCCAGCCACTTGGGAGGCTGAGGCTTGAGCACTGGAGTTGGAGGCCAGCCTGGGCAAATTAGTGAGACCCCCATTTCTAAAAGAAAGAGAAAACTACCAGTCAGTGGGACATGTTATGGAGAAAATTAAAATATTAAAATAGAATAATGTGATAGCAAGTGACAGGATGGCTAGACTGAAAAGCCAGAGGACATGACCTTGAAGGTGACCTTTGAATGATGAGAAGGGAACTGCTGTGTGAAGACTGAGGCAGGGGCTTTCCAGGTGGGGGAAACAGGTGGGGCAAAGAGCACACAGAAGCTTGAACTTGGACTTGAGGAACAGGAGGAGCTTGCTAGGTGAGGTGCAAGTGATGGGGAGTCAATGGGGGGCCCAAGTGCCAGTGAGTTTGGGCTTTCCTTAAGTGCACTAAAAAGCCTCTGGAGGCTTTTATGAAAGAGAGTACATCTTATGGGCATTTTAAAAGCTGTCTTGGTGGAGAGCTCCATTAGAGGGAGTTTTTCTCAATGGAGAAGAGACCATAGCAAGCAAGAATAGAAGAAGGTAGCCCAGGTAGAATGTTTATTTCCATACGCCGGGTGAGGTGATGCTGTCTTGAATTCAAGAGATACAGAGGGAGAAAGGGGGAAGGTTTAGGAGGTAGAGGGTCTAATGAGGGATTCGATGTGGGCTGTGAGCAAAAGCAGACAACTGGGGGTGATGCTTAGATTTTTGGTGATGGTTGGGTTGTGGTGTTTATTGAGATGGGAAAGTGAAAGAGCTTGTAAACTCTGAGACCTTATACAAGGATAGTGGGTTAGGTAATTACATTAGTAGAGTTCTTTTTTGTTTCATTCTTCTTCTTTTTTTTTTTTTTTTGAGACGGAGTTTTGCTCTTGCTGCCCAGGCTGGAGTGCAATGGTGCGATCTCGGCTCATTGCAACTTCCGCCTCCTGGGTTCAAGTGATTCTCCTGCCTCAGCCTCCTGAGTAGCTGGGATTACAGGCACCTGCTGCCATACCAGGCTAATTTTTGTATTTTTAGTAGAGATGGGGTTTCACCATGTTGGTCAAGCTGTTCTCGAACTCCTGACCTTGTGATCCACCTGCCTCGACCTCCCAAAATGCTGGGATTACAGGCGTGAGCCACGGTGCCCAGCCTTTTGTTCCATTCTTGAGTGATCAATATTATGTATATTTTTTAACACTAGGCTGTGTGTTAGGTGACTTATAGGCACCATCTCATAAAACCTTCATGAGACCCCCTATGAAGTCGGTGCTATAACCAGCCTCACTTGCCGATAAGGAAATGGAGGCTTCTAGAGGCTAAACGACTGCCCAAGGTCACATCCTGAGTTAGCAGCAGAGCTGGGCTTCATGTCTGGCTCCTTTCCATCTTTTCCTTGGTGATGTGGGGCCGTGCCAGGCAATGCCCTGGAACGATTTGGGAATTCCTAGGCCCTTTCCTGTTCCAGGATTGAGTTGTTGACCTGGGGTTTTCTCCAGTGGTGAGAAGATGTCATGGAGTAGGGTGGATCCATCAGGGCAGGTTTTAGAGTTGATGTCGCCTGGTGCTTGGGCTGTGGTAGGGTTCTTGCAGATGTGTGAAACTGGAATTTTTGAGCTCATAAATTTTCAACTTCCATTTAGAACACTTTTTGGTATGGAGGACCACTTATTTTGTGAGTTTTAGTGCGGGATTATGAATCATAATGCAAGACTAAACCTTACAGATTGACATTCAAAGAGGTTGCCTCCTGCCAGCGAGTGTGTTTTCCCTTGCTGTCCTGTTTTTAATTTTCACATTGGCAAATGGCTTTCTAATGTTGAAAAAGAAAAAAACATTGATTTTGCCGTTTCTGTAGTGAAAGACTCGCCAAAGACACAGTTCTCTTGAGTGTAACGTGAGCCTCAGTGCGCCCAGGGGTCTGCGGAACAGCTGTTGAGTACATGTGTCAGGAAAATTGTGGCCAAGTCAGGGCCTTGAACAAGAGGGTGTGCGTGCGTGGGCGTGCATGCTGAAAGTTCAGAAGAGGAGAGTGTTTGATTGCCTTCTGGACCATTTCTGAGCAGGTGCCAACCATTTCTGAGATGCCTCCTCTCCATAACTCTCTTCTCCTCTCTGTCCTCTTATTGTAATCCCTCTTTCAAAATAAGAGCTGTACAAAGAATGCAAAGAAACAAGGAAAGGGCATGCATGCTCTTGATCACAGACAAGGGCAGACAGGCTAACTGGGTTTGAAGCATGATCTAGCTATTTACAAGCCACATGATCCTGGGCGAAATAAATAGCCTCCCTAAGCCTCAGTCTCACCATGTGTAAAATGGGAATAACAGTTTTTACTTATACTTAGTGTGAGAATAAAAGAAAATAATAATGGGCTGGGCACGATGCCTCACGCCTGCAATCCCAGCATTTTGGGAGGCCGAGGCGGGCCAGATCACTTGAGGCCAGGAGTTTAAGATGAGTCTGGCCAACATGGTGAAACCCTGTCTCTACTTAAATGACAAAAATTAGCTGGGAGTGGTGGCACACACCTGTAATCCTAGCTACCTGGGAGGTGGAGGTTGCAGTTCAGCCTGGACGACAGAGTGAGACTCCATCTCAAAAAAAAAAAATTAAAAAAAGAGAAAGAAGAAAATAATAATGGTAGTGGCAGTATTCTACATTCACAATGCTGATTTTTTTTTTTTTTTTTTTTTTGAGACGGAGTTTCGCTCTTATTGCCCAGGCTGGAGTGCAGTGGTGCCATTTCGACTCACCGCAATCTCTGCCTCCCAGGTTCAAGCAATTCTCCTGTCTCAGCCTCCCGAGTAGCTGGGATTACAGGCATGTGCCACCACGCCCAGCTAATTTTGTATTTTTAGTAGAGACGGGGTTTTTCCATGTTGGTCAGGCTGATCTCAAACTCCCAGCCTCAGATGATCCACCTGCCTTGGCCTCCCAAAGTGCTGGGATTACAGGCTTGAGCCACCATGCCCAGCTCACAATGCTGATTCTTAGCCCCAAACCCAGAAAACATTGTAACTCTCAGTTGGCAAGATGGGGCCTTATCTCAATTTCTTTGATGGTGAAATTGGATCCTAACTCATGTGAGGCTGTTTCAGACTTGGTTTATCCTACTTATAAGAATATGCATATGTTTCCCTATAGAACTATTAATGCACTTGCTTCAGGCCTGCCCCTCTAGCTGCTGCTGAAGAATTACGTGATCTGTGGTTATATGCAATGTATTTCTTTTCTAAAATCTGAAAAATCTATGCGGTCTGAAACATATCTAGCCTCAAGAGTTTCAGATGGAATTATAGTTCCCAGATTTAGCTAAAATACATACATACATACATACATACAGGATGCTCAGTGAAATTTGAATTGCAGATATACAATAACTACTTTTGGTGTATGTCCCATGCAATATTTGCTACATACTTATTCTAAAAGGTGGTTGTTTATCAGTAATTCAAACTTCACTGGGCATCCTGCATTTATATGGTAATGTGCCCAACCACTGTTCTAAGCACTTTACATATATTTACTCATTTAATTTGCATAATCATTCTATGGGGTACTATTATTACCCCATTTTCAGGTGAGGAAACTAAGACACAGAGGTTAAATAACCTGCCTAAGGTGACTTACCTATTGCAAGGGTGTTTCTCTCATTCAAACAGAAGCGGTCTGACTCTAGAGTTTGTGATGATGCCATATTGCTTAAAAAGGGCTTAGCATAGTCCCTGGCAAAAAGGAAATACTCAGTATTGGTGATTTTATTATTATCATTTATTCTTTGAGACTGAGTTTCGTTCTTGTTACCCAGGCTGGAGTATAATGGTGCGATCTCTGCTCACAGCAACCTCCGCCTCCCGGGTTCAATCAATTCTCCTGCCTCAGCCTCTCCAGTAGCTGGGATTACAGGCATGTGCCACCATGCCTGGCTAATTTTGTATTTTTAGTAGAGGTGGCGTTTCTCCATGTTGATCAGGCTGGTCTCGAATTCCTGACCTCAGGTGATTTGCCCGCCTTGGCCTACCAAAGTGTTGCGATTACAGGTGTGAGCCACCTCGTGCAGCCCTTTTTATTGTTAATTATTATTATTACTACTTTCTCCTTTCATCCTCAAATCTAAAAACAGAGGCTGGTATTTGGGGAGGATGCCTCTACTTGTACCACATAAACACCAGCTGAAGACGGTGTGACAACCTTATATACGATGACTTGGAAGAGTATGCAGCCTGAGCTTTCACAGATTTTCTTCATCTTCATATTTCTTTTATTAAAACAAGACTCTGGGTTTTCTCCATGGAGCTGAGTAGGGGGAAAGGAGTTTCCGTGTCTTGACAACTATGGTCCCTTGCAATTTGAAGTCACAGTTCGCCTGCAGAAAGTGTAGCCCTGTGCCCCGCTGTGAATTGTGAATGATAAATTGGGAGGCTGAAGCCAGAGTTTTCTTACTCAGCAAGCTTCTTTCCAAATTCAGTGTGAGTGATGTATTCCCCAACTTTTGTATCAGAGCCAAGGTCAGAGTTGACCTTGCAGTTTTTCTAGTTACCTGTAAGAATACTGGCGAGATGGAGAGGATATATTCGAGGGTTGGGGGCAGGGAAAGTTTGAGAAGGAGGCTGGAAAACAGTGCACTTCTGTGAGTAAAAATGCGTGTGAGGGCTCCCCTGTGTGACTGTAAATGTTGTGTGGGACTGAGACGTGTGATCCATGTCTCTGAGGTGTCACATAGCAGATTTAATCTGTGGCTGCATGCAGTAACTATAAATACCAACCAAAAGAAATATTTCGTTATGTCCTAGCACATTAAATATTAATGATAAAATAGCAGTAAGTAATAATTAGAGGCAACTGATGTTAGTTCTGAATCACAAAAATGTTAAGCAAATTTGAAATTTATCAAACTAAGTCCTCTTTTTTTTTTTTTTTTTGTAGAGACTGGGTTTTGCCATGTTACCCAGGCTGGTCTCGAACTCCTGAGCTCAAGCAATCTGTCTGCCTGAGGCTCCCAAAATGCCAGGATTACAGGCGTGAGCGACAGTGTTTGGCCTCTAAACCAAGTTTTTGCTAGTATTTTTTTTTCTTTTGTGTTGTGGATGAGGTGGGGGGAGGTTTGAAAATGGTGGGGATTTTGAGGGCCTATAGAAATTAGAATGTTTTTATATTCACTTAATTGGAGACAAAAAGCTGTTTGAAATTTTTGTAGAAAATATAGGCTAGGCTGGGCGCGGTGGCTCACGCCTGTAATCCTAGCACTTTGGGAGGCCTAGGTGGGCAGATCACGAGGTCAAGAGATCGAGACCATCCTGGCCAACATAGTGAAACCCCGTCTCTACTAAAAAAATACAAAAATTAACTAGGTGTGGTGGCGTGCACCTGTAGTCCCAGCTACTTGGGAGGCTGAGGCAGGAGAATTGCTTGAACCCAGGAGGCGGAGGTTGCAGTGAGCCGAGATTGCACCACTGCACTCCAGCCTGGCGACAAAGCAAGACTCTGTCTCAAAAAAAAAAAAAAAAAAAAATGAAAGTATAGGCTAGAGAAATATCTAGTCTTATTTTTAAACCTGGAGGAACCATACATGTAACCAAACTGTAAGATATGTATCTAAATTTACACAGATTATACTTTTTTGGGGCAATTCATTCATATTTAGCTGAAATCTCATTGGGTTTTCATTACTTCAAACAAAAGTATATACTGGCATTATTTAAAGTATGAAAATTGCTCAGAATGTCATCTTTCTAATGTCATTAAAATATTGGCTGCTTTTTAAAAAAATCAGTTGGTGCATATCTTTGTGCTAGAGTGGTAGCCGCCAATTGTATGGCTGTTGGAAGAGCGTTGTTCAGTATTGGGAATTTCGGAAACTTATTTTGTAATGAAGCGTTTTCTTTTAAAGCTCACGATTACATATTTATGCACACGTCTCCTACCTATGGGCTGTCTTCTGTATGTAATTGTGTATGGGCTTATAAAAGAGGAAAAATGGTAGATCAGTCGATTGTGTCTTTCTGCTAACTTATACACATACTCAGTTCTACCCCTAGACCTGGGTCCCTCATTTAGAATACCCTACTTTGGCCCTCCTCTGGCCGTGCATCTCCTCCAGTCAAGGGGTCTGTGGAGCCAAGTAGGCAACTCTCTCCTTCTACAGCTCAGAATTCCCTGCCTGATGGCCCCAAGCTTCCTTCCAGGGTCTGTGTGTGTCTCTTCCAGAGCTTTATTTCTCTGAGAGCTACACTGAATATCAAGGAGCTCAAGAATTTGAAAGCATATTATAAATATAACGTTTAAATATTTAGATAGATGACATATGGACCTCTGTTTCCATTAGCCTTCACTGTGAGGTAAACCACCCAAACCATAGCAGCCTGGAACAGAAATGATTTAATATTTCTCATGATTTGATGGGTTTGGTGGATGGTTTCTCTGCTGCTTTTTGCCTAGGCTCATTTGTGCAGCTGCATTCAGTTAGAGGGATGCTTGGACTGGAAGGTGAATGATGGCCTCAGTCAGTGTCTGGCAAATGTTCTGGTTTGGTTCTTCTCTATGTGGCCTCTTGTCCTCCAGGAGGCTGCTTCAAAGAGGAGCTTCAGGGTTTCATTTAAAGGGAGTTAATATCGAAGTTGCAAGGCCTCTTAAGGCTTAGCTTTGAAACTCACAGAAAGTTCTTCTGCCAATTCTGTTGGTCAAAGCAAGTGACAAGGTTAGTCCAAATTCAAGGCAGGGGAATAGACTCTACCACTTGATGGGAAGAGCAGCAAGTCACTTTGCCAAAGGACAAGCAGGATGGAAGAAAGAGTCACAGTTATCTTTGCAAGCGACTGACCACATACTCAATTTGTATTCTTGTCCTACACCCCACAGATGTTAGGAGTAGTCCTGCAAAAACTGGTAACAATACCACCAAACTTTTATTCATTCATTTTTTTTTGAGAGACAGTTCACTTTGTCACCCCAGGCTGGACTGCAGCGGTATGATCTTGGCTTACTGCAACCTCCATCTCCTGGGTTAAAGCGATTCTCCTGCCTCAGCCTCCAAGTAGCTGGGATTACAGATGTGCACCACTATATTTGGCTAATTTCTATATGTTTAGCAGAGATGGGATTTCCCCATGTTGGCCAGGCTGGTCTTGAACTCCTGATCTCAGATGATCCACCTGCCTCGGCCTCCCAAAGTGCTGGGATTACAGACATGAGCCACTGCTCCTGGCGTATCCATTCACTTTGAAAGTAGTGATTTCGAGTCAGAGTCACTATGGTGGCCGGCGCTGGCAAGGTCGGAAAGTTTCCTGCCTCATCGGGCGCAGCTTGAGCTTACCCCATCGGCAGTGATCGGTGGAGGCTGCGGCAGACCCAGCCCGGGGCCTCCAGGCCTCTCCCCAACCTCCGGGCCAGTCTCCCTCCCCAACCTTCTCGTCCGCCCGGAGCTGCAGCTGCCGTCCCTGAGATGCGACCCTCGCGGGGGCGACCCTGAGGGGAGGCGGCCCATGTGCTGAGCGGCAGCCAGGAGCCCAGGCGTCCGGGGACCAGCTTCCTGCCGCCTGAGAACCCCAGCCTCCCGGTGTTGCGCCTCACTCGGTCAGCACCAGCCTGCGGAGCCGGGTCCCCGCCCTGGTCGTGGGGACGCCCGCCAGGTGCCGGGGAGTGCCGACTTGGCCACTGCTAGCGCCCCGCTCTGAGGACCCCAGGCACTTCCGCGTCGCCACGCCGGGGACCGCGGCCCCCTTCCCGGGGCGGCCTCCGCGCAGCAGGGGCGATGCAGACTGTCCCGCCGGCCGTCTAGAGCCCCTCCGCCTTCGTCACCTCTCGCCCTCCACTCAGGGCGAGGACGGGCGGTGGCTGCCCAGAGGTGCCGGGCCACACCTTCCTTCGGCCCAAAAGGACTTTCCTGGCCGCTCCGAACCGACCCTTCCTTCATGCTGCAGTGCTGCAGCGTTTCCGCCACCGAGGGGGAAAAGCGGCCGCGATCTCAAACCAGACACAA